>CAUYRT010015553.1:0-145571 GCA_963574885.1 Lepilemur ruficaudatus | reverse complement strand
ACTTGTGAGACAAGAAATTTGAACAGACTGGATTTAGATGACATTAAAGAATGATTCGTTAACTTGAGTGGTAATACATTTTGGGAAATCAGCTCACTACAAATTGTGACTGTAAACATTGTACTGTAAATGTTTTGTAGTGTTCCCCCAATAAAAAAAAAAGAAAATGTGGTATATATATACTATGGAGTACTACTCAGCCATAAAAAGGAATGAAATAATGTCATTTGCTGCAGCTTGGAGAGAACTGGAGATCATTTTCCTAAGTTAAATATCACAGGAATGTAAAACCAGTCACCATATGTTCTCACTAATAAGTGGGAGCTAAATGATGGGCACACATGGGCACAAAGAGATATAAAGGACATTGTAAACCTAGAAATATTATCCATATAATAAGTAGGAATAAAGAACTATAGAAGAACATAAAAATGAATGATTACAGAGAGAAGTAGTATAGAAGAAAGTAACCATAAAGTAACAAGAATTTGTTTTCATGACTAAGATTCTTTTAGATTTGACTTCAGTAATGCCTAATGTGCCATGGAATGTCATGGATTTGACCTAGATTGAAATGGCCCCAAGAAATACATATTTACAAGTTCTCCATTAGTCAATGCTGCTTTCAGAATCTTGCTAGAGGATCAACAAGACAGAGAACTTTGATAGCTGTTGTCAGATATTGATAGTAGGTTTCTGACTGCCTCATAAAGATCAAAGACTTGGCAGATCTAATTATTTCGTCTGAGCCTAGCACAGTGCCTGGCACCCTGTAGAGTTTAAATAGATAATTGCTTGTGAATGAATTGTATTAAGTTTATAAGGCATGCCATCTTATTCCAGGTACACATTCCATATTTCTATTAACTTTAAAAAAGAATGAGGACAACACACATAAACCAGTGACTTCCTTATGTACTCTCTCCCTATTTCTTTCACTTTATTCACTCCCTTCCTCTTTACCTCCTTTTTTCTCATCTTTCCTCCCAATTTTCCTTCCCTCCCTCCCTCCCCCTTCTGCCCTCCCTCCCTCCTCCCCTTCCTCCCTCTCTTTTTCCCTTTTTTCATCTTTCCAACCTTCACTCCTTTATTCTCCCTCCCTCCTCCTCTTTCTTCTTTCTTTCTTTTCTTTCCCTCCCTCCCTTCCTCCTTTCCTTTCCTTTCCTCCCTCCCTTCTTCCCTTCCTTCTTTCCTCCCTCCCTTTCTTCTGTAGAATCATTAGCTCAAAGAAAGTCTTTACTATAATCACAGTACATTGCACAGATAAAGAGGAAAATGATCTGGTTGAAAGGTTTGGGAGCCTGTAACTCGGTTCTCCCTCTATCCAAGAGGAAATTCCATGGTTTAGCATGGCATAGTTTGCAAACCAATGAGATAATATGTCAAGTCACTAGAGAGCACCACTTTCCATGTAACAATGGCAACACTAACAGTGGAATTCCTTGTGGGTCTAAGTGGGGCTGGTAAGCCATAGCTTGGGATATTTGTTATTCAGTTTAAATATGAAAGTCTAAATTTGTCACATGAATGGTCATTTCAGGTTGTGATTACATAATGTGCAAGAGTGTAAGTTGTTTGAGAGTCAAACATGAAAACCAAGTACTGAGTAGAACAGTAGCCAATCTTAGCACTTTATAGGTTCAGTCATTGTTCTGAGTCAATTTGTTTGAAAAAGTTTATGAAATATATATATTTAAAAAATAAGATTTGAAAAGAAAAAGCTAAAAAGTTAAAATATGGTCATATATCCTTGTGAGAATAAATTCTTACTCATTGTAAAATAGATTAATTTTAAATATATATGACACAGTGTGCTGTATTAAGACAGGTAAAATCCAATGGCAAACTTTTATCCTTAAGTGTCATTCTATTCTATTTAATTTTTCTCTTCAAAAAAAAAAACCTACACAATTGTGACTTGAAATTGTCTTATGGTAGTTTCCAATAGGTGGTTTTTCTCATATGTTTCAATTATAATATTTTTAAAAAATTTTATAATTATGGTGGCATTTGTAAAGCTAGGAAAATTCTGTTTCAGAAAGGCCCTCCATTTGCTGAAGTTTGTATTGCTGTCTCAGTTATTTCTTTGAGAATGTTAAGACCGAAGGAAGACGATGACAACTTTTATGTTTGAAAATTCTCTTTAACTTAATCAGCACATGTTGGACTCAAAAATTTAGATGACCTGAATTACCAATCCTTGAATATAGGTTTTCGTTACCCATTCAGCATGGTATATAGTTAGAAAGGGCTATAGAAACTGTTTCATGTTTAAATGATGATTTCTTTCCTTTGGTATTATTGGGTATGTTTCTGTTATATGATCAGAGGAGTACTTCAATATAATGACTACTTAAATAGATTTTGGCCATATTTTCTGCAAAATTATCTAACCTAGAATAAACGTATTTATTGAATAAATATATCTTGTTGACAAAGCTGCTTTATAAGTAAAATGAACAACAAAAAAACGAATTATATTTTCCAGTTTCTTGAATAATGAATTATACTTGTTGAACTGTCATTTGTGATGCTTATTTTATGGAATGTTAAGTCATTCCATAATTTTTATTCTTTTATATCCATACATTAACTTGAGCAAAATCCTAAGATTTATTTATAGGTGCCAGTTCCGAAAGATTTTCTTGCTGCGAAATCCTAGGCCTGATGTTTTAAGATATATATGGACTTTGAAACCATGTTCATTGAATGCCTATGACCGATAGCTTTAATGAATGCCTAACAACTTACTTAAACCAAACAAATAATTAGTCTCAATTACAGAAGTGTAAATTTGACTCTAATTAATGAACGTGCTGGGCTTTACACATTGGTTTAAGTGTAATTGATCTTAGGGCCACTGTGATCAATTTAAGGGTTGGCAAAATGAGAACAAGTAGGAAGTGACTCAGATATAAGTATTCTCAGCACTAGAAAGATTAATTGGTGTATTAGTGATAAACTAGGAGGTGGCTGATGTAATAATGATATCCCCAAATTAAAAGGCCTCAAAAATAGGATCACCAACTCTAAAGCTTTTAATTGTATACAATTACTGTGTCAAATATACTCTTTTAAAAGAATATTTGTCACGTTCATTTGTCCTCCTTTTCATTTCAGTTTATTTCTTTCTTTTTCGCCATTAAAAAACATCCTAGGAGAAGCATACAAATGCTTTACTTTATGCTTCGAAATGTTTTCACTTAACTGTGTTGGTAGGCCTGGGTGTGGAAAATCAAGTGGCTTGTATTAAAAAGGCAATGACTGATTGCTAGGTAGTATTTTTCCTTTTCCTCTGCTTTCAGTGAACTCTGCTTTTGTTGCCATGTTAACTTCTCCCCACTTCGATGGTTGAAATCTGGAAGAATAAAGAAGGAGAAGGGCGTTTCTATTATTCCATTACATTTCTTCTCCTTTGAAGAGCTTCTAATACTCTGAATGATGGGTTAAAAAGTTGAGATGTTGTGATGAAGCTGAGTGGTTGGAAAGAGCCAAATGATGGTGCATTCATTTTATATCAGTGCGTGAAGGGCCACTGGCTGAGGGAGAGCCAGGCAAAGTCCTAGATCAAGAGAGTGAGAGGTGGCTGCTAAGTGGGGAGTAGAGGAGATGAGAATACTACGGAGTCTTTGTCCTTTTTCTGAATATTCCTGCCTATGTTCTTTTCTCCCTTCTTTCTCCCCTACCTCCTAACCCCAGACAACTCTCCTAATGAAAAGATTTTCCAAGAAAGATGTCAAAGAAAGCAGAATTTTTTAAGAAAGATGTCAAAGGAAATTGTTGAATGAGGCACAGGGGCAGCATGAGACCAGAGTGGAAGAAGGTGATAAAGGCACTATTTAGAAGTTAAGCCCAGAAAACTGGGGCAAGAATCAAAGCAACACTACAGGCAGGGATGAGGTAACCAGGGTCCTGAAGATAATCATAAGGAGTTGGAGTCTGAGGCAGGAAAAAAGGCAAGTCTGGTTAAGAGGTTTAAGGCAGAGGATGACCTAGTTAGAAAAAGATCTTTTCAACAGCCAGACTTTGGACTGGAGGGGACATAGCTCAGGAGGCTAGAGAGTAGATTACATTTGTCTAAGAGGAAGTTGTTCCAAGTAAACAAATTGCAATTATACTGAATTATGGGGAGATTGTTAAATTAAGTAGTCATGTGCAAGAATGTTTCCTCCTTAAATATTTTTAAAACTTTTTTTAGCAGAGTTGTTTTTCATATATTGAATTTTAATTTGCGTTATGTAGTACAATCTCATTTAGACTGTTTTCTTGGAAGAACATTCTGAATCCATGAACATTCTGAAAGAGTCAGAATTTTGCTTCTTTTAAATGTAAAAAGAGTATCAGGTTAACCTTTTATACTGTGTGAACTTCTTTATCATATTTTTTAGAGGACTTTTATAATAGATAAGAATGATATATAGAAAAGGGTTTTATAAACCCCTATTTGTTAATTCAGATAATTGGAATAGTTTGATATCTGAAGTAGTTTAAGCATTCATTCTGCTACCTCATTTATAGTAATAATTTGTTTCATAATATAGCAGGATGATATAGTCAGACACCAATTCTGGAGCTAAATTAGCTAGATTGAATATTGACTCTTCCGTTTTGTACCTGTGTGAGGATAGTGGGCCTCTGTGAGTATGTCTCATGCTTCTCCTATAAAATAGGCCAATAGTAGTACCTATTTCATAGAGTGGTTATGGGAATTTATTATGTATGTATATATATGTGTATATATAAATACACAAATATACATATATACACATACATGCACACACATATTTTTATATATACACTTCAGACAGTAACAGAAACAAAGAAAATGTTTGTTAAATATTTATTACTATTATGAGCAACCTAACAATAATTATTTGTATTCTAACAATACTAATAACAGTAATGATAATAATCTAATACTAATTTGAATAATAATCTTAATAATATTTTTATATACCTTCCCCCAGCTCCTCCTGTCATTTCTTTTTTCCCCTTTACAGTAAAACTCTAGAGTTGCCTGTGCTTATTCTCCTCCCATTTATTTTATTTTATTTTTATTTTTATTTTAGCATATTATGGAGATACAAATGTTAGGTTACATATATTGCTTTTGCCTCACCCAAGTCAGAGCTTCAAGTGTGTCCATACCCCAGACAGTGCACACTGCATTCATTAGGTGTGAATATACCCATTTCTCTTAAACCTAGTCCAATCTGGTTGTTGGACCCACAGTGCCAAGTAAATTGTTCTTGCCAAGGACCTCGGTGATCTCCACATTGCTAACTCCAATTCAATTCTCAGTCCTTATTTTACCTTGACCTATCAGCAACAATTTATCATTCACTTCCTTGATAAACTGTCTTCATTTGTCTTTCAGAATCCAGTGTCTTTTTTTCTATTCAAACTCATACTGATTTTGTCTCCTCTTGTAGATCTCTCAATGACGGAAAAAGCCATGCTTTTTCCTTAGTCCTCTTCTCAACTCGCTTCTTTATTCATTTCACCCAGTACTGTGGTTTTAAATACCATTTGATTTTTGAAAATTGACTAACTTATATTTCTGTTCCCAACTCCTCTCCCAAATTCCAGGCTTGTACATTTGACTCCATACTCAATATTTTCACTTGGAGTACTTGCAAACACTTAAAATTTAATATGTTGTAAAGCTGTAGAGCTGATATTATACTCAAAACTGGTTCTACCCACACCCTTTTCTATATCAGTTGCTACAGTTCTACCCATCTAGTTATTCAGAACAGATTCCTTAGAGTCATCTTTTTTATTTTATTTATTTCAGAATATTATGTGGGCACAAACGTTTTGGTTACATATAATGTCTTTGCCTCACCCAAGCCAGGGCTACAAGTGTGTCCTTCCCCCATACAGTGCTTCGATTCCTCTCGTGTCATGCTTCACATCAAACAGTCCTCATCTTCGGTTGGCTTGACTTTCTCAAGAAATATAGATGGGACCACTTCTTAACACTTCAACTGTTACCACCCTGCTTAACTCACTATCGCTTCTCTTGTGAATTTGTGTAGTGGCATCAGCTCTTCCTCTCTTCTAATCTATTCTCAACACAGAAGCCAAATGCCAGTAAAATCATGTCATTCCTGTCCTTTTAACCCTGCAGTAGATCCCCAGTTCACTCATGGTAAAAGCCAAAGCCTTTATAATGGCTTCCATGGATTTATATGAACTGGCTCCCATTGGTTTTTCTTATGTCATCTATTACTACTTTATTATTCATACTACTATAGCCACAGTGTCTCCTCACTGTTCCTGAAACATGCTAGTCATACACCCACTTTTAAGGCTTTGCACTTGCTGTTCCCTCTGTCTGAAGCAATTTTCCAATATATAATCTCATAATTCCTTTAGTTTGTTCAGGCATCTGCCCAAATGTTAACTTTTTAATGTGGCTTGCCCTCTAGTTTTAAAAGTATAACTCTCCAACCCCCCTTTACCACCTCTGGCAATTCCCATCTCCCCTACCTTGCTCTAGAGCTTAGTATGTCTTCCAACATCATATACAATTTACTTATTATATCTTTTTTTTTTTATCTTTCTTCTCCTATTAGAAAGTAAGCTCATATGGTCAAGGAACATTTTTCATTTACTGATTAGATCAGTGCCTATTATGTAGTAGGCACTCCATAGTAAATTACATGTTGGATGAATGAGTGAATGAATAAGTACTCTCTTGGTTTCTTCTTTCCCCTACAAATATTTTGTTGAAGAACATTTTCCGTAAATGCAGACATTACACAAGATACATGCATCTTGTAGGCAATAAATATTATCTATTACTTTCATTTGCTAATATAATAGGCATAGCTCAACATGAAAATTACTGACCACACCATCCAATGTTGCTTTCCTCATCTGGAATGCCTTCCCTTAATCTTATTAAACATCATTTTCTTATCAAGCTTTGCTTTATCCATAAATTTATTCTTCTCTGATCATTCTTGCCCACAGTTATGTTCAGTTCCTCAGAACTGGTGTAGTACTTACTTTCTCTGCTATACAATTTAGGAAACACATTTTATATTAAGTTTCATTGTTTCATATGAATAGATTTTGTCTCTTCAAGTAGCCTGCTAAGTCTTGAAGGGCAGAAATCACATATTATGCTTTCTGGCAAAGCAGTGTACATGTTCATGCTCCAATCTATTTAGGGAGTATTTTTACTTAGAAATAATTTTCAGGAAGCTTCCTTAGAATCTTGGGGGTAAATTGCTTTAAAAAATGAAGTAAATTAATCAGTTTCACAAATGAAAAGTAATACCTAACACGAAACTGTTTTAAAAAAGAATTTTTTTAGAATTAATGATTTAAAGTATTTTCCTTTTCATGTTTCCTTCCTTATGTGTAAGCAATGTGGAATATCAAGACCATTTTCTTAGCTTATATAGATAATAGCTATTGATTATCCACAGAATAATATGCCCTTTATGCTTTTTAAAAATCAAAATATTATATATAACTATTCAAGAAAACACTTATATATTTGCTGAATCAAATGATCAAACTGGAAATAAATGATGACCAATTAGAATGTGTATAATCCTTGCTCTTTAAAATGATGGCTCATAAATGATATTCATGGAAAGGTTCTCTCTTGCTTTCCAAAACTCTTCTACTTATCTGTTGATTTACACAATTCATTTCCTACAACTGGACGGAATATATGCACATTAAACATTAAAATGGCGTAGTTTGTGTCCTAAACTTACAAAGCCAAATAAAGTTTGTGCTAATAGCAGACTTTTAACTTTCTCCATCATGCTTAATGACCGTTGCTACTAAGTCAGCCAGTACAATTATTCAATATTTCAGGAACACAAACCATACCCTGGAAAAAAAATAGGCAAAACAAGCTGTATATATTAACTCTGGGAGAGTGCAGGTTATATTTTGTTTCATAGATTTGAGAGAAAATTTTCATTTACTTCAATATTTTTTCCTTCAGGAATGAGTTTTGCATGGATTTTACTTTGTGTTATATATCCAACAGGGAATTTTCTTAACTCTGCATTTATAAAATAACATGGATTATTCTGTCTCATTGACTTCTTTGAATGTTATGAAAAATGGGAATTTTGAAACGCTTAACAAAAGAGACTTGGGTGTTGGAGAAACTGAGGAGACTTGGAGGGGCCACTGAGCCCTGAATGATTCTGATGTCCTTTCATTTCTCTAAGCATTAAGAGAGAAAAAAAAAAAAGCCCTAATAATCCACAAACTCAATTGATTATTTACAAGAAAGGTTATATTCCAATATTTTTAAGTTTTCACATTTTAATATAGAGATTTTATATGAAATATATTCTTTCTTCTTCAGTATTTACTTTTTGGTTCTTAGAGACAGAACAAATATATAATATTGAACTTGGGTGAACAGCTCTTTCATTATAAAATAATTTATCCAACAAAAATGTATCAAATGCCTTCTTAGTGCTAAGCTTTCTGCTAGTCACTGGTTATATAAGTTGAATGAGGCAATCCATGTCCCAGGTGTCATATTGTTCACATTCAAATGGAAGTGTGAGAAAATGAAAAAAAAAATGTAGAAAAGGAATTAGAAAAGAAAGAGGCAGGGAGGCAAGGAAGTAAACTGAAAGAAAAAAAAAGAATTATTTATTCAGATAATTGCTAAGACAGAAGTAAACAAGATGTTGTGAATAGCAATTTACAGCCATAAAATCACTTTCACACACATCAATTCTTTACATTATGTTTCCAAATTTCTCACTCTTCCAAATATCCATAATCTTTTTTTTAATCTTAGAATATCATCAAAAACTTGTTTATGGGAACCAAAATGGACCTACAAGACAGAAAAAACTCAGTTACAGAAATCTAGTTCATGTTAACATTATTTTACTTATTTGACACATAGTTAATAAATACCTATTATGGCCCATGTTCTGTTTTTGATATATTAGAAAAAAATAACAAAGTCCCTAACCTCATGGATCTTACAAGAATAAGTGATGATCATAGTAGATGAGTGAGTGGTAAGTGCTGTGGACAAAAACAAAAATAAAAACTGGTGAGAGAGAGATATGGATTGTCTGGGTAGAGGTTGTTGCAGTTCTCTAGGGTCTTCTAGAGAAGACCTCGCTGAGAAGCAGTCATTTCAACTAAATCCTGAAAAAGGTGAGCGGGTGAGTTAAGTGTGTATTAAGTCTAGAGAAATGCAGGTACAAAGGCCGTAAGGCAGGTACCATAATTATTCAAGGAACAGCAAGGAGGTCTGTGTGGCTGGAATGCAATGAGAAAGACGGAGGTTAGTGCAACATGAAATTAGAAAGGTAATGGTGTTGGAGGTACTTTCTAAGGGTTTTGGGGTCAAGGATGAAAAATAACTTTGCTTGATGGCCGGAAGTAACAGCTGACATTGTTTACTACTGTCCTTCCATATGGGTTGTGTCATTCTTAGGCAACTGTTCTCCTTTCTGACCAGGAGTTTAGTCTTTCCAAATTAGCATACTCTCATAGCAAAGAGTTAGTCTCTCCAACTCATCTCCTACTTAGCTCTCAAAGTGGTCTTTCCATAATATATGTCCCATCTTCTATTCCCAACTTGACATCCTTTGGTGACATTCCATTAACTTTGCAAAAACACAAAGGCCTTAAATGGCATTCAAGGCCCTTCATAGTTTTACCTCTCTGAGCTACCTAGACATCATTCTTCCTCTGGGCCAGGACACTTCTAGTTCCCTCTACCTGAAAGGTTTTTTTTCCCCATCTCTTCCCATGGCAGCTTCCTTTTCATCCTTTAAATTCCTGATTGAATGCCATCTTCATGGAGAGATTATCCTTTCCTGACCACTCTATAAGGTAGTTTATACCCAATAGATATTCTACATCATTATTATGCTGTTTATGTCTTCTGTACCATAATCAGAAATTACTTCTTTTGTTTTCTCTTTTTATGTCTGTCTGCTCAGTAGTATGCAACTCCATGAAGGTAGTGACCTTGTTGTCTTTATACCTCTATACCAATAATAAAAGCTAACACATAGTCAATGCTTATTATTTCCCAGGCACTATTCCCAGCACATTTCATGTACTAACTCATTTAATATTTAACCTTATGAGGAAGACATTATTTATTAGTCTAGACCAGGCTGCAAAGGCACAGAGAGGGTAAGTAACTTGGACTCCAATTCCATGCCTAACATAGTAGAAAAGATAGGATTTTAATCAGGCAGTCTGCCTCCATGAAATTGGTGTATACCCTGTGCACCAGACAAATTTGATTATCTACTCTTGGCACCTTACATTTTCTATTAGTTTAGCCTTTTGATAGTGCTTCCTCTGCCAGGAATGCTCATATCTTCTCCTTTCCCTGGCCATCTATTTGTCTTTCTAGTTTTTATACACTCTTCATCTCCTTTCCAAAGGTTTTTATGATTCCCTCTCCTTCCCTGCCTAAGCTAAATAGGAGCTCCTATATGCACATCCTCTTTGCTCCCATCAAATAGTTTAGCAATTATTATTCTATATTTTAACTATTGATTTTCTTATATCTCCTAGACACTGAACTCCTGAGATAGGGACAGTGTCTTATTTGTTTTTATATTCTCAGTGTCCAGTACAGTTTAAGGCATAAAAAGTTGGTGTTCGATGTTTGATTAAAAGAATATGTGACTCAGAACATTTAAACAGCATATTCATTAATATTGTAGAAATCTTACCTAGTTCAAAAAATACTCTAAGGCATCTTTCCAAAAAGAAATCACAAATCCAATAAACCCAGAATAATGGTTTTGAGGGAAGAGAGATTTAGCTTTATAAATTGTCAACAGTCTTATATCACTGAAGAGAAGAATAAAGAAGCTGCTGTCTCAACCACTGAATTTAAACTGAGCTGCTTTAGACAAAGAAACTAATTTTAAGTGAGAATGAAGAAAGATGAGGAGGAGAAGTTAGAAGGATCAGAGATAAGAGTTGACTTTCTATATATCTGAAACTTTCAATAGTAGGTGAAATTTACAAATGATTAATATCTCCTACACTAGCCATATTAAACCTCAAAGTATATGCAAATATTTTAGATGGGCAAACAGACTATAAACAATTTTCTAAGAAATTCCTTATCTCATTTTGTTGAATTTGAGAAAGCAAGACAAAGAGGATGTATAACTTGTGATATAAAATAGGATACAGTCAAATCCAATCTTACTTGACATCCTCACCTCACCTTAGTCAGCAAATAGGTTATTTCTTTTGCACCCTGCATTATAAATATTCTATATCCTTTAGATTTTTTTTATCAGCACAAAGAAATTAATTTTGCAATGTAGTTCTTGAATAAATAAAGTGTTTTGGTCCAAGTGGCTGTTTCATAATTTCTCTTTGGTTAAAGTTCGATTCCGTTCTTCACGAGAGACTCATAGTTCTAAATTTTTATTTTTCCTTCTTAAACAGGATATTTATATTATTTGTTTCTAAAATGGGGATATTCTTTGTCTAAGCAATTTAATTTCATAGAGAAATTAAATTGATTTTTGTGAACAATTAGAATGTGTTGTGGTAATGGGAAATTTCAGTACTCTACACAGAGACTGGCAGAGCATCTTGTTGGGACATGATCTGAAAGTAAGATTTTGCAATATGGAAAATGGAAAACTATGCCTGTCAGAAGAATTTAGGCCACAATTAGCTGAAGATGGTCAAACTAATATTTATGAACCAAACAAATTACAATACCAGTAAAGGGCACTGGAATCCTCTAAGTAAATTCACACAGCTAATACCAGGCGTGATGGCAGCCAATATAAGACCAAAAATAATGATGTTTAGTGCAAACATCATTAGATCTGTCTTGGCAGATAAGGAGACAGTAGATCCCAAGTTCAACAAATCCAGTGGATTTTGAGTACTTTTATGTCTTAGGCACTGTATTTGATGATAGGAATACAAAGATGAAAATGTATTTTCCCAATTTCATTTCCCATAGTCTTCATTGGAAGACATTTAGATTTCCACCCTCAATTTGTATTTTGCAGTCATCAAGTCAGAGGGACTCCATTGTACAGTAGAATATACAATGGATATTCTAGACTTAATTAGTGGAATCAATTTGAGAAGAGCAACAGAAATGTCGTACATTCTTTGCCAAAAAGTGTAGAGTGCATATTTCAAATAGCCACTACCTCAAGGAAGAGTAGGTTAATCATAAGTATTCAACATACACTTAAGGAGACTGAGAGTGTCCAGTTAAATAATTTCACTTCTATAGATGTCAAATCATTACACTTTATAACACCACATGGTAAAGAATATCACGATTGATTAAATGACACAGACAACTTGAAGAATGGAAAGAATATACCAATGTCAAAAGACCTAGATTCTAGTATTTCTTCAGTCATTACTTAATCCTTAGGAGCTTCAATTTATTTTCCTATAAAATGGATACAGTAATCTCTATACCTCAGGGTTTGGGTATGAATCAAATGTAATAATATATATTAAAGAATATTGTAATCTGTAAAGTACTATTCCTGCAAGAATGCAATTAGTGGAGAATCATAATTGTTTATGTGTGATTTCTTTCTTATGCTTAATTGAACTTTTCAAATTTTGCTTAATTTGTCTTTCCCTTCTCAGCCCAAGGAATTAAATTGTGAAGCTCAAATAAACCCTAAAGGTCTTCTGTTTTTACAACTAGAATTTATGATTCTGTGTGCTCAACTTAGTTCTCTTCACACTATACCTTGGCAAGCATTAATATTAACCTAGTTTAAGCACTTATCACTTCCTATTTTTTTAAAATCTCACAGTGGTATATCCATCACCTCCAATTCTCTAGTGCTCCCTTTCAAATCATCCAGTACATAACCTTTAAAATGATTTTTTTCTGAAACATCATTTTCATAATATTGTGGAAAACATTTATTGTTTGAAGTCACACAGACAAAATTAAGCCCTACTTTTTTTTTTTTTTTTACCAGTTGCAACACCTAGAACAGGAGTTTTAATTCATGAGCTTCAGTTTGCTTATCTGTGAAATAATAGAGTCTGTCTCGTAGAGCTGAACTGAGAACAACCAAATACATATTTTGCACATAATCTGGGTTAGAGAAAAGCTCCAACTATATCTCTACCACCTAATCCAAAGTTATTTTATAACTTTGAGTGATTTATCATCACTGGGATAAGTATGAAACACAAATTCATTTGTGATTCCATAATACTACCAAATTTTTCTAGTCCTCGCTATCAATTCTTTTTTCTGCTCAAACTATTTGTTTGCTTATTTACTTATTTATTTTTATGTGTACATGACATTTTGATATATTTATATATTGTGAAATGATTAAATCAAGCTAATTTATCAAACCCTTTCATTCAAACTGGTTTAATTTTCTAAAATCCCTACACCTATTTACTTGTTCTCATAGTCTCCTACAATACCTTACCCTATAATTATATAAATCTTATCAAGTCTTCAAGTCCCAATATTTTCTAACCTTTTCCAAGGTTGACTCCTTTTAACTCAAACTACTACTTTTTAAGTATTAACCATTTATTAGATCTTTAATGTTCACCTTTTTCTCTCTTCACCCCTCTCCCTGCCTTTCTTTTATTACATTATTTCCTTTCAAAGTGTATATCTTATCTGCATATACATGTTGTAAGTTCTTGAAGGTTGAAAAGAGTCTTTACATCTTCCCATATACCTATGACAAACAGGTAAGGACCAATATTAAGTTATTAATGGTCTGTGCTATGAGGCTAAAAAAAGAAAAAAAAACTAACATATGTTAAATGTTCCAGGCCCTAATTTAAGAACCATATTTATATTACCATTTAGTACAAATGATCCTATAAGATGTGCAACCTGAAGTTCAGAGACATTAGATAATTTGCCCAAGGCCACAAAATTATTAAATTGTATAAGCAGTATGTGTACCCAAGCATACTCCTATCAAAGCCTATGCTCTTAACTACAAAAATACAATGATGCTTTTGCAGCTTTGAAAAAGTATCCTTGTGACACTGGGTACTGTTTTGAAAAGATGGCACCATGTGTATCTATTCTCCAAATGTCAATAATGATTATGATAAATTCATTTAACAAGGATTTATAGAACACTGTTCTAGGTGCTGGAGATGAAATGGCACATACAACAGAAGAGGTTCTTAATTTTGGGAAGCTAGTTAGTGAGAGATGGACAATGAGCACATAAATAAATTAGAAAATATGAGGTCATGATAAGTTCTATAAATAAAATAAACCATGGCTGTGGATTGGGTTAACATGAATTTATACATTGGTTTGGGTGGTCAGGAAAGGCCTAATTGGATAAGAAACTTCTCACCTGAGACCTTGTACTAGAAAAATAATTCTAGTTAGTTTAAGCAAAAGTAGACTTACTAAAGGCAATTAAATGGCTCACAGCACCAAAAAGAGTGCCAGAAAATTAAGCTTAGATGCCTCATGGAAAGGATCAGTGCTCCAAGAACACCATACATCCTTAGTAACTATACCCAACCACACCAAGAAATCACTTAGCACTGAAACTTGGGGTTCCCAACTAATCTCAGTTTCCTGAGATACTTGAAATGAAGGGATTATTAGAGTAGTTGCAGTGAAGATGGAAAATGGGGGTTAAGTTCAGAATATGTTTTCCATGTAAAGCTTACAAGAGAATTTCCCAACTGGTAGCAACAAATGGTTAATAGAATGCCATGATATTGATCATCTCAGTCTTTAGGGTAGTATCTGGGGCAGCCCAAACCCCTAGACTGGTAACCTCCAGCCTTGAGCAACCTCATCAGTTTCCTTCAGTCTTCCGTGACATGGAAAAGGTTGTGAACCACTGTAGCATTGGTTGAAATATGTGGGATGGAAAAGATGATTTATAGGCTTTTAGCTTGATTTAATTTGTATTTCATGGTGCCACTTACTGGTAAGGAAGAACAGGTTGTTAAGGTTGTTAGGGGAATAAAGAGTTTTTTTTTTTTTTAAAGATATGAAGTTTAAGAAATTTAGTAGTCTATGACATGTAGATGTTATTTAGGTAGACGGCTATATGAAATTAAAGTTCAGGAAGGTGGTTTAATTTAGAGATAAAATTTGAGAGTCATTAGCATAAAATACAGTTTAGAGTTATGGGACTGAATGAAATTACCAAGGGAGAAAACAGAAAACAAAGAGAAGTTATTTAAGACTGAGTCTATGGGCATGTAACATTTTGAAGCAGAGCAGATTAATAGTCTCCTTTAATAGCAGAGGTACAATATAGGAAGAGAATTCTTGATACATCTTGGGAACAAACTAGAGAACATACTGCTTACAGGTAACTAATGCATTTCTACATATGTAATTAAAAGAAAAACCGGAGTTGGGAATAATCAACTAAATTATAAAGACTATTGAACATGTTAGGGGAGAAAACTTTCATACTAGGACAGACTTAAAAAAAAAAGGAACTCTTTTTATAAAATGAGGTCTAAGAGAAGATATTATCAAAGCTTACAAAATCAAAAATTGTGTGAATAGGGTCAAAACATTCTTATTTACCAAAGTCAGAATATTAGAACTAAAAGGCACTCCCTGAGGCTTAAAAGAATTACTTTGAGGATAGAATGAAAGGAAGTTTTATTTTAACTAGTAGGTAGTAAACTTATGAAACTCTTTACCATAAGTGGTAGAATGGGTTGAAAATATAAATAGTTTCAAGGTGGAGTTCATGGACAATAGATACACAATATGTCATTTAAGGAAACAGGATATTTTGATGAACAGTACAACTCTAATCTTTTAATTTTGATATCCTATTTCACAACCACTTTTTGGAAAAAAAAAAAAAAGATAGTCATTTCATGCCAGGGTTAGAATAGAGGAACATAGTTTGGCATATTGTAATTGGTTGAATGCAATTGACTTTTTTTTGATGAGTAGATCCTGTTGACCTATATAGGAATATCCTGTATAGTGTGATTTCTGCATATATAATACATAGAAATCCATTTTGCTATGGTTTATACATAACAACTGTCTGATATAAGTTTCACTAAATGAATTATTAATATCTGAAATTTAATCACTTTCTAAGTTGTATCTTGATGGTGGTAGTATAATTATTATTTTCTTAATTTTAGAATTTTGGGACATCTTAGATATTGTACAGTGCCTTTGCTTAAGAGCGGAAAAATAAGATGAAGATATTTTGTGACTTATTCCAGGTGCCATTGTTTATAAATTGCAGAGCTAGTACTAAAACCAAAATGCCTTAATTCTTTACTCCTTGTTTTTTTTTTTTTTTTTACTCTTGGTAAATATGTGTTTTTTTTCCTTTTATAGTATGAAATAGCTCAGCCATGTGTATTAAATTTTTTAAAAAGCTTTTTATATAGCTCTTTACACAGAATATTAATTTTAATAGATAGATTTATATCACATTTGAAGTGTTAGTTTTAATCATAGTCTTGTTATTTTACTTGTATTTTTTTGATGCTTGATGATGGAATGAATCATTTCTATACACTTATTAAAATTTTAGCAGTTAAAACCTAACTTTTTTTTAGAACCCATACAATTGTTTCTGCACTTATAAGATAAAGTTCTATGTTTATTATTTAGTTCAAATAACTAAATGCAGAAACTTTACAACCTAATTTGTATGCTTGGTCAATAAACATATTGATGTGGACAAATCAGTTTAGAAGTAATTATATGTGTAAGAGAATACTTATCAGTAAATGAACCAAAATATGTTTGGCAGCAGTACTGGTTAAATATTGAAATGATATTTCTTTTCCAGTGTGTAAGCCAGAGTATGGCTTCTTAGCACTTGGAATGATTTAGTGGTAGCTCTGCTTCTAGATATACTAGTGGATTTCTTGACTCTGGCTGTAGACTTTAACTCAATTGTGATTCTGTGTTATGTTATATTGTAAGACACTATTTCTGCAGGCCTATCTATTTCTTATAAATTTGACATCTTCAATTTTTCATTGTTTTCCTTTTACTTGCTTCACTTAATCTTTTCTATAGCATGTTTTATTCTCCCAGAGGTCCTTTTGACACTTAAATATTTATAGACCTTTTACACTACCTCCGAATATCATTAGCAATGAGATACCTGTTACTACTGACTACTTTTCTTTTTAACTTTTTTAAATTAGCTTCTATAAATGTCTTCTTTGCAAGTATGTTTACCTATTCATTAGCTTCTTGAGTCTTATACTTAAATAGGTGCTATCTCTCTTCTGTGCAACCCTTTATAACTATTAAAAACAGTAGTGTGTAATAGAAGGAATTTTGCATATCATCAATTTCCAGAATTTTTTCAAGTATTGTGGTTTTTATTCACCTGTACCAGTTTACGCTTTGTAATTAAATGCTTTGCTTAAAGTTTCTATGTAAAATAATTTTGGGTCTTCCCTTTTTAGTCTTTAATATTTGATTTCCACTTTCACATAACATATACATTTATTTCCACTTCAGCAGATACTCCATTATAATCAGTATTGCTATAGCAGTAGACATAATATATGCTCTATGAGGACAGGGACCATGTTAGCCTTCTTATACTGGTGAAAAAGTAGATTTGAATAACTATATTTGACAAATAAATGGATGGAAGAATAAGTTTGGTTTCAAAGTGTATCTTCAAAATAATATCTAACTAAAGTTAATCTGTGTTCTTCAGGCCTAACCTTGTTTGAGTCTAGCTGCAAATGTACAAGTGGCCTTTTTGGTATGGTAGAGCAGAAAGGGTACAAGCTTTCAAGCCAGGCAGTTCTTGTTTCAAATCCTGGTCTTGCTATATAATAGCTGTTTGACCTTAGGCAAGTGTCTTAGCTTCTCTGAGCCAAAGTTTCTTAAAAGATAAAAGTAATAATAATAATAACAATCCTTTCCCTGTCACATGGTTTTAACAGTTGTGAAAAATTGCATTGCCCAAAGAAGAAACTCAATATTTAATATTATCTTTTATATTTTATACTATAAGATAATGTGATCCACATAAACTGGCATGTAAATTTTAAAAATAACTATTTTTTAAGAGAATTGGCCTCAGAAATTGTTCCGTTACCTAGTGTTCTAATTTTTTTACATTCTCTTCATTTTATTTTATTTCTGTTATTTTTATTTCCATATTCCAGTTTATTTGCACAAGTCACCTCTGAAGCATGAGCAAAGATTCTTCCCTAGCTTATCTTCTTACTTTACATCTTTAGTTCTACAGTAATACTGTATTTGTCAGGGATTGGTCACAGAAAGATGAGCTGCTCTATAGATATCAAGCAGTGAAGGGATTTAATACAAAGAATTAGGTGCTTTACTGAGCCACTAGAAAGGCTGGGAGAATGGAACTCAGGGGAAGATTCACCAGCTCTCCATTTAGCCACAATCTTTTTCAGAGTCAGCAAATTGCACAGACCACAGGAAACCACCAGCAAATTTCACCACTGCCTGTATCATCAAAGCAAGTGATTTGTAGTACATGCCCATGGCCACTGTAAAAATCTCATGTCCGCAGAAGCCCAAACCTTTGCTCATAACCACCAGGGAAGCCATAATGAATCTTTAGCCTCTTCCTGGCTTACAAATCTGGTACAAGATTTTGGAAAATATGATGGACACCGAGGCTTCCAGTCCCTTATGGTACAGAGGGGAGGATGGCAGGGGGAATGATATTGAGTTGCCAACAGACAAGCTGGTACAGCTTTCCCTTGTATATGACTTCATTTCCATTTTAATTTCAGGCATGCTCTCTGTTTTAAATTCTGATCCCCACTCTTTCTGTTATTACAATAATGATTGTTGAATAAATGGCTTCAATCACAGAAAGAGGTTTATTTATGTTTAGCATATCAACTACTGTCTCTTTGGCATCTTTATATCTCATTTCTCTCAGAAACTTATGATCTAGGGGTGGGGAACCTGGGGCCTTGAAGCCACATGTGCCCTTCTGGATCCTTGAGTGTCACCTTTTGACTGAATCCAAATATTACAGAACAAATCCTTTTAATAAAAGGATTTTAATAAAGGGATTTGTTCTGTGAAGTTTAGATTTGGTTGAGGGGCTGCACTTGGGGATTTGGAGGGCCACATGTGGCCTTGAGGCTGCAGATTCATAAACAGAAAACTATGGTGCACAGGCCAAGCCTCTGAGGCTGCCTGTTTTTGCAAATAAAGTTTTAATTGGAAAACAGCAATGCCCATTTGTTTTCATACTGTTAATGCCTGCTTTCACACCACAACATCAGCCTTGAGATTTGCAGCAGAGGCCATATAGCCCACAAAGCCGAAAGTATTGAGCATCTGGCCCTTTATAGAGAAAGGTTGCTGACCCTTCTATAGTTGTTATATAAAGAAAGGAAATACTACAGGGGGCTTTCCCAACTTACTTGCCTACTGCATTTCCTCCATAATTGATTTAATGAATATCGACTTTTTTTTATCTAAAGGGTATATTATGCCATCATACTGCAGCTACTTGTGTAGAACTTGTCAATGATATGAAAAATAAAAATGCCATTCATTCAGTAGAAAAGTGTTCATTAAACCAAAATGATGAATGTGTTCTGAATCTCCCTCCTATGCAAGGGATTGTTATTTCACTTACATTCTCCAAACATCTCATTTCTAATGGTGCCCCATGTCTTCTTGATTCTCACATGCTCTGCTGTTCACAGGGCAGCCCAGTTTTTTCTCAAAACCTACAGTCACCAATGAGTTGTGTGAGTGACATTTGCTTTCTAATAGCTTTCTTAGTAACATTTTGAAAATATGATATGCTAGTAAGTCTATTTTTCTCCCAGTCATTAGGCTTTGACTAGCAACTTGATTGTACTGGTCACTTGAGCCATGAAGGCAATCTAAAATCAAAGCCTTTTCCTTCTTTGCAACCCAATTAGTCACCCACACCTTTTGCCCTGCCCCCCTGTATCTTTTGTATGTTTTCCTGCTGTGAAGTCATTGTTTAAATAAAAGAGAGAGGGGGATAGAAACAGAAGGAACCTTAAAAACCTTTCGTATTAACTATTATCAATTACTGTTTCTTATCAGCTATTATCAACTATTTCTCCTTCAGCATCATCTTCAGGTGTGTTTTAATCTTGTAAAACAGAATACTTTTTTCTCCCACATTATAGCTTATCCTTAGTTAGTCCTTTATTTCTGCATGACCTCTTCCTTTGTGCATCACCTTGGCTCTTATTTTACGTACTTCTCTCACTTGCTTTTTAATTTCTATTCTTTTTGCTCCAATTCTTATAATTTCTTAACCTCTATTTTTTAAAAAATCTTTTCTCCTCATCATCAAATGTTTTCACAGATAGAAGTATTCATTTTGTTCTTTAAGGCATTTCAATTTTCTTATTCCCTGGAGTACATTTTTATGCCATTTTTAACTTGCTGCTTTACCATCTGAAATCTTGAAAGGAGAATAGTTCATTCTTCCTCTTGAATATCTATTTTTATTAAATTTTCTCTCGCTCAATAAGAATTTATTCCCTGTCTATGCTTTTGAAAAATTGACTAATTTTTGAGAAATTAATTTAACTGTTACAAAGAAATTTGCTTGCACTTTGCATTCTACTCTATTTTCACCTGCACATGAATCTAATTATTTTGAAGACCATTCCCATCTACTTCTGTCTTTGTGATAAATCAGATAGCAGACATCTAAATATGAAATCTCAAATCCTATGTTCTTACCAAATGATTCTAAGTATGTTTTATTGAGACCATGAATAACTTCCAGTTACTTCCAGCCTTTTCATCTTTTTCTGGAACAACACTGGGAATGCCTACCAAGACATAAAATCTTCCTCATCAGTAAAGGACAGATATAAAATTCTTTGTCCTTTTGTATTTCTTGGAATGTAGGGCAGCTACATCTATAAATGTGACAGTTCCTAATCCCTAGTTCATTTCCATGATTATATATTTTCCAATGCATATGTTATATTATTAAATATCTTTACAAGTAAAAATCCACATCGATATAATTTTTGTCCTATTGGTCCATATCAAATTAGCTATAAATGTGGTAACCACTAGCCACAATTGGCTATTTACCTTTATTAAAATTAAGTAAAATTTAAAATTTGATTCTTCAGTCTGACTGGTCACATTTCAAGTGCTCAGTAGCCACATGTGGCTAGCAGCTACCACATTGGACAGTGCAGATATAGATCATTTTCATTATTGCAGGAAGTTTTATTGGGCACTCTAAATATTAACATAGTTCTTTCATTTGTAATACATTTTTCCCATGCATATTAAACTCTGTTCTTTTTACAAAGATTTTGTAAATTTGATTTCTCTCTTATCGGAATTCGTGGGCAGCACTGCTAGACTTTAGTGGTCATTTGCTCTTTGTATTATATGCTCTTATTTCTGGTTTTGTTTTTCCCATTTTTGTCATTTGATTTAGCTGAATTCCCTTTCCTTAAATTCTCCTTTCTGTCTATTTCCTAGATCAAATTTTAATGAGTATTAAAATTACTTGGAGGGTTTGTTGAAATGCACACTGAAGCATCCACCCCCAGAATTTCTGATTCAGAGAGTCTAGTATGAGGCCAGGTAATTTGCACTTCTATTAAATTCCCAGGATTTGCTAATTCTGCTGGTTTGGGGGCATCCACTTTGAGAACCCCTGAGAGAGTGGTTCTCAAGAGAAGGCTTCTACTTCCCTTTGCCTACTTTCCTGTCCACAGAGCTATTCTTCATGTACTGCATTCAGTATTTTTTCTATATAACTTATTTATTTATTCCTCTATTTATTTTTAAATCATCATGTATTTTCTCCATTAACTTGAAGTCCATCCCCATTTACTCTACTTAAGCCTCTGTACACCCTCTCTGTGCTCCCTTTTATCTTGCTTCCCTAGGAGACTTTCAAGATTTCATTTTTACAGATGTTTCTTGTTCTCTGTCCTCTGCTCTTGCATGCTGGCTCTTGAAGGTGGTCCAACTGTGCCTTACTTTCTTTCACTGTAATGTGTCCTTAGGCATTAACATTTTATTTTTACTAGTGGTTCACTTTTTTGGAGGCACTGTGGTCTCCCTGTACTCCAGTCCAAAACCATGTTTCTTAACTGTGTTCTACACTTATGTGACCTAGCAAGTGACAGTTACATAGTGTCTTTAGCTGTCTTCTATATAGAAGCAATAATATTTCTCTGTAGTTTAATGAAAATCTCTTTGCAGGTGATCAGCACACTCCCTGCTTTGTCACCTTTCTCATTAATAGTTGCTTTCTGCAGCCCAAGTCTCCACTGTCTCCAGCTTTCACCGAACAGCTCATATTTAATCATCTTTTAAAAACAATGCCACAGTATCTCCATTTTCTTTCTAAAGTCTTAACCCTTTTTCTTCTTGTATATTCTCTAAAAAACTTTGTTTTTCTATCGAATTGGAACTTACATCAAGCTTTTTACTTCCCAGCATTTGAATTACTGCGCATGTGTACCCTGGATTTGTTCCAATTGAATTAATAAGCAGATCTCAATTTTATTTCTTTCTAGACTGAAACTCTCATCCCCTGTGGAGTAACTCTTCAGGAACAGCCTAGTATTGTTAAAGAGGGGCTTCTAGAGTTAGAACAACTGTTTTCACATCCTGCCTCTGTTTCTCATTTTTCTCACCCACACTGTGGGCTAATGTTAGCATCTAGCTTATAGAATCATTGAGAAGAATAAATGAAAGAAGATGCTTTTCAGAATGTCTGGATCATGGCAAATATTAAATCTTGTTGTATTAGTCATATTTTCACATGGGAGAAGCTATCTTTCTCTCTCCTTCTCTTTCTCTACCTTGCAGAAAATGCACATTAGCAGACAAATTCACAATAAAGATTTTCCAAATCTTTATTTTACTGATTTATTATCCTTTGCCTTTTTTTGTCTGTTCCAACTTGAAAGCCTTTACCTTCTTTTCTCATTTGACATTCACCGCTGATACAAAACAAGACAAAACAACAAGAAAATAAGAACACAAACACAACAACAGTCATCCCAGCACTTTCTAACTTCTGCCATGTCAAATGTTCTTAAAGTTTTGTTTCTTTAATCGCAAAAACAGTCCACATCAGTCAGGCCATCTACTATTGTTATCTTTGTTATCACTAAGAGAAATAGGTATGGCAGGAATTGCTGTGCCTCTTCCACAGATTTGAGAAGTCAGACCCATGTGATGGATATGACTTAGCAATGATGACAGAGTCATATGGTGAAAACAGAGGTGCTGTTCAGAGCTGTGTGCTGCAGGAGGGCACCATAGCTAAAGGGATGCCTCCACCTTGAGGACATCCCTGGTCTGTCTTTATACTAGGGCAGTTTCTAGCACAATGTCTTGAGGAGAGGCTCCTATTTTCCATTTGCCCAAAGGCACTATGTGGGCTCTCACTGGCTAACAAAACTCAGCACACATAATCTGCTTCATAATTTATTTATTCTTTAGTCACCATTCTGCACAATATAGATTACTTTTTTCTCTTTTCTAAATCCCTTTTACCTTCATATCCTTTTATAACTCTTTTTCCCCTTCAACAACCCATTTATTTTTCTTTTTACAATATAGAAAAAATAAACTTTATAATTCAGTTGGGAAGACAAGATGAAAGCGTGTAAAGGTGTTGAAAAGCCAGGTGACCATTATTACATGTGATTACATTCTAGACTATGTGGGATGACTAATATATTATAAATGAGAAGGTATAATTTAAGGAGCTTTATTTGTTAATGTGAGATAGATAGAAGTTGATAATCACTCAGGCTATTGCAGATGTTGTAGCAGGGGGCCATGAGATCCTGAGTCATCATACCACAAGGTCATAATGGAGATTATTAGCTTTATGTAAGAGGCCCACTGAGGAAGCCAGTTGCAGAAGTTTGTAGTTGGATCGGATCTTAACAGTCTAGTTGTAGGAGTAATGCCTGGGTTTGAATCCTGACTCTGCTGTTTACTAATAACTTACCTTGTATCTCTAAATCTCAGTTTCCCCGTCTATTATATGAGTCTAACAATAGTGTTGACCCTTAGGTGTCAAATAGATGAGAAAATGTCTGTGAACAGCTTAGCATAGCACCTAATGCATTGAGACATTTAGTAAGTAGTAACTATTATGATTAGCATCTGTCACCATAATGAATTTTAGATGAATTAAAAATTTAAATCTAAAGAGTTAAAATATAACGACATCTAGAAGAAAATATATGGTTTTCAATTGCAGATCTATGAATGGAAGAGAATATTAGAAATGATGAATGACGTTATAAAAGAGCATAGCAGTAAAACCTTATGAACATAAAACAGAAAATAATGACTAACTGGAAATGTAATTGCAATGAAAAGTAGCACTTATTTAATATCATTAATATATAATGAGGTTTTACAAATAAGTAGGAAAACAAATCAGGATAGGAGCATTAGTATATTAATCAGGTCTCTAGTTGAAGGTTTCTGAAACTCAACTTGATTTCATACATGTGTGAAATATATGTATATGATACTCGTTTCAAATAACCAAAGCAGAGGAAAGACATGATGGAATTCAAGAAATGAGGGACTTTAACACCATCGATACTCACTCTTTTTCTGGCTTAGCTTTTCATGCCAGCTTTACATTTTTAGACAGGTTTTCCCTAGTGTGTCAGGGAACATGAATACAAATAACTCCAGGCTAGCATCTTCATGTCTCCAAATTCAGGAAAGAAAGCATCTTCCCTTCTAACTCTAATTAGAGGAACTCCAGGGAAAACCTCTGTTGGATATTTGGGTCACTTGCTTATTCTTGAACTAGTTATGTGGCCAGGGGTATAGGATAACTAGCCTAGACTTTGTCAGTCCAGGAATGAGCTATGAGAGTCTGCTATGAGTAGAAGAGGATGGAAAGGTATCGGGCAGACAAAAGCAATGATTGTCACAATATGAATGCCCCATAATTCATTTAGTCTTTTGTGCATTGATGGACATTAAGGTTTTTCTAACATTCGACCTTATAATTAATATTATGATAATATTATCCTTGTGCATTCAGCTTTATTGAAATTCGTATTGGTTTTCTTTTTTAGCATAACTTACTAGAATTGGAATTATTTTGTTTAATCGCATGCACATATTTAAGACTTTTAACACATAGACTGGAAATATATCTTTCATGTACTTAACTTAAAATTCAGCCATGTCTATTCAGAAATAATTAGAGAATAGAGAAGTCAAGAAAACAATAGTGGAGAAAAAGAATGAGAGAGGACAAGAGTAAGAAGAATAAAATCTAGTTCTAATTCAATAGCTTGGCTGCACTTACTGCAAAGTCAATGACCTTATGCTCAGAAAGGAGCAACATGAGCTAGGATTATCTACTCCTGTTTTATCTCAGTTGTTCTCAGTGTTGGCATGCTTCTCCTAGTGTGAGATTGTGCCTAGCTGAGTTTCATTATAATGATTAGAGTTAGATTTTCTTTTTTTTTTGGTATAACATGGACTCTAAACACATGCTGAGCACTTCATCTATTATTTCACCAAAATAAACAGCAATCTGTTAAACATTAGATAAAAACTTGACTGGCTTATATTTAACCAAATCAGTATACTGTATTTTTTTGTGTGTGTGATTTAAGTAATTTCTCAAGGACAAGTTTTACTGTGCCCTATTTTCACCTCTCACACCAATTCTAAAGGCCACCCCTCCCACATAAGAGGCAACTCTGCTGTATTGCTAAATTTTTACTATCAAGTAATTTATACCAGTTTATACTCCCAAAATAGGGTATACAAAGGCACATTTCACCACATCTTTGCCTATTCTGGGTTAAAACTCTCTAAAGTTAATGGGCAAAATATGTAGTTAATGGAAAGAAAAGCAGCTAGTTAACGTAATTAACAAATACAAGGGTGGTCAGCCACATTTCCGTTTTATGAAACTGGCAGTAAAACTGCCAGTTTTACTCTACTTCTATAAATAAATGGAAAAGAAAATTGCTAATCTCTTCTCACCTGGAAGCCTTGACTCAAGATAACGACAAAACTGATTAATTTTTTATAGGCATCAGATCCTCAAAATACACCAGCATCTCATGGTGTAATGCTGGAATGATTTTAAAAATCTAGAAAAGATATGTTCCTCTAATATATTGTATTAATGTGCCCAACCTTAGCTCATGTCCATCAAGGTACTTCCAGTGTGCTGGAAATTTTGGCATAATTTAATTTCCAAAGTCAAATTTGATTCTACTCTAATTTTTCCCTAAAAATTTAATAAACTTTAGAAAGGTAATTATTTGACAGTGCAAATTGCTGACTTCAATCATGTGCATATCAGTTACATTATAAAAATTCTCTTATAGGTTGATGCACTCTAAAGTAGCATTCAGTAGCCACCCTCACCGTTTGGAAAGGTTAGTTTGCTTTCCTGTAAAATTCTGTGTAGGGTCTAGAGTATGATTTTAACATTTAGAGTACAACACTGGGGCATCCTTTCATTTGTATATGCCTCTAAATGGGCAATAATTTGTGGAGATAAGGTGATTTTGTTTCAATAGAATATTTAATGAACTAAAGTACATGATGACTAATTCATTGTATTTGATACTCTAAAATACTAAAAGTAGTAAAGGCAAGGACTGATTTACAGGTGAAGTAGGATATGTTAATTTTCAGTTTATTCTTTAAAATATCACATATTTTAACAAAGTAGATAGTTAAATAGAGCTTAAATAAATGAAATGGAAGAAATAACTCAAAGTTTCTCTAACAAGAGACAAAGAAGAAAATATTTCCTCTTCTAAACCAGTCCACTTCTGTATCTCCCATCCCCAGCTCCAAACACACCTACCTTGTCAACAATCATCTGAATAAGGGAAGTACATTCTCTCTTTCTGTTGGGAGGGTTTGATATTGGGTCAGGACTCCCTGCCAAATATAGAGCTACACAGTTAGACTGATCATGTGTTAAGAGATAGCACCCAGCTAAGGAAAAAAAGCCTTTACTGGAGGAAAATGGATCAATTTTTTGGATAAAAGGAAGGGACATGGAATTTTCTTGCTGAGCTGGTCAGGGGAAATTGCTTGGTGACTTCACTTTAGGAAGATTTATTATGACTTATTAGAAAATAATAAATGCTACTAAGGGCTACCACACACACTGACTGTTGAACAAGTGCTAGAATATTTTCTATATACTTGAGTTTACTCATTTAAACTTCACAATCCTTTGAGGTAGGTTCTGTTGTTATCCCCATTTTACAGATGAGGATATTGAGACTCAGTGGAGTTAAATGGATCATACCGATTGCTAGTATTTTCTAACCCAGTTAGGCTGGATCCCTAGTCCAGTAACCACTGGATATCATATTACCTCAAGTAAGAAGAAGACAACTCCAGAGTTTTAAAGGTGAACTTTTGATTTGGTTCTTAAGAAAGGGGAAGTTTTTTGAGAAAGGAGTATGTATTGCTAGAGCTGGGGAGACTTTTGTTGAAATTTGATGTTTATGACTGAGGGAAATAAAAACCTCTTTTTTGGGGAGAGGGCAAGGACATGATGAAGGTCAGGGCAATTGATTGCTTTGTGTTGTTTTGAGAGACCACTGTGTCCTCCAAGCTATTCTGTAGACTGAAGATTAAGGATTACAATCTATAACAAATTAGGTCTTTGATAGATTTGTGGTTTGATAGAGATGGAGAAATATACTCTTATAAAGATCTAACCTGTTGAGGCACAAAACTGTCAACTTCTCAATCATAATATCTATTCTGTGAAAGATTTTTCAGTATCATGTCCTAAATAATTTTATCTTAAGTCAAGCTGAAAATCAGAAATGTCATCTTCTTACTCCTTAAATTAGTATCACAGAAGTAGTTGAGTTTAAAAAAAGATTTATCTAATAGCTCTCAAGGTTGCCACATGCTCCCCAGTTATAGAATGCAGGCACTTCTGGAGTTTCCAAGTATACCTAGTAATTTACTTACCTAATATTACATAAATAAACCTTTCTCTTAAAGATTATACCATTTCCTGAAGTCACTTAAATTTTCAGACGTTCAAATACATGGCAAAGCCCACACTATTTGACTTAGTCGTGCAGCTGTTGGACATGTTGTTTTCATGATTTGCACATTCTCTGAAAATTGTTTATCTGGAAAGCAAATTATAATTCACAAATAGAAAGTCATCTTTAGCATGGCTATGTTCCAGTATAACTGTATTTATGAACACTGAAATTTGAATTTCATATAATTTTCATTTATCACAAAATATTCTTTCCCCCCCCAATTATTAAAAGTATAAGAACCGTTCTTAGCTGTAGGCCTTACAAAAAAAGCAGTGGGCCAGATTTGGCCCATGGGCTATCATTTGCTAATCTGTGTTCTAAGTCATGGTTTCTAATGTTTTTAAAATTATATAAATTATGTCAAATTGATCAAATATTGATGATTTAATGACCTTTATAAAAAAATTTAACTTGATGGAATTCTTTAAGTTACAGAAAAAAATAATATGAGTGAAATAAGAAAAGAAATGGGACAAAAACAGCTAATAATGACAGTACTTAATTGGTATGCTTTTGGGTATTTATCTTTGTTCTGTGGATGATATGTACCTTCTGTGACGAAGATGAGAATGCTATTTGACCATTTGAAAATTAATATTCTTACACTGACTTAAAAAAGCAAAATACTGGTAAGTTTACATTATCTCTGTCTTTGTATTGAAAATTACCATGGAACAGTAGTCAGTGCTTTTGGAAAGTCAGGATTCTATAAAATATAATTTGAAAAACACGGGGACATATTTTTTAACTTCTCTTCTTTCAGTCTTCCTCCTGGGCATAATTGAGGACAACTGACATACAGTCTTTAAATTTGTTAAGAATACTAGCAATTTCTAGAAAATAGAAATCAAATCAACTGGAAATTAGTCCTATAATCACTAAGACTTCCTTTATAATCAGTTTATCTTAGGTCAAATAGGTTCAAGTGACACATTTTTGACTTTAGTATAACAGTGTCATTGACATTGGCTATCTAATCAGTAATATATAGTCTTTTCTCTCTTCTTCTCATAAAAATTCATCATCAGCAATGGTCCAATTTGACTCTCTTGAAGTGACTCCTGAAGTGGCTGATATGGAAAAATACACGAATAATTGAATAATTGTATGAACTTTTAAGTGTCTTCTCAGGGGAGTTACCAGAGGAGAAAGAGAGTATAAAATGATAACTTCTTTCTTAGCGAATTTTTTCCCTAAGAGATCTAAGATTTTATACACACATACAGAAAATATATGCAAAAATATGCATGTATATATTCTTTAAAAAATGCATTTATTCCTCCTTTGGATCTTACCTGAACATGTGTGGGTGTATGTGTGTGTGTATGCATGCACGTGTGTCTATGCTTATTCAAATGCTAAGCATGGATTTTTTGCAATGGCCCATGAAATTCTTTACAAATCAGAAATTATCTAAAATACAATCCAAAAAAGTTAATAAATTATCACTAATCATCAGCAGACTCTTGCTATTCTGGACTTCTGGGGATTTCGATTCAGAGTAACCTTCAATTAACTGAAGAGTATTGCTCAGTAGTAGTATCATGCAAATATGCATACCTAGAATGTGTCCATTACATTGAAAATCTTAACGTTGTTGAATAATTCCCTTGCTGCATTTTTACTTGCCATATTTTTAAAGACATAGTGGACTCTAATTTCTTAAGTGTACTAAGTAGTCTATGAATATTAAACATGTGATATGGATTTTTGTTTACCATGTCTGATTTTATGTTTGGGAAAATATAACTCACTTTTGCTGGAGTTCTAACTACAGGTCTAGGTCTACAAACTTCTGATTTCCATCATCTTGACTACATTGATTTTATGCACTTTGATCTTCGTATTGTATAAAAGTCAATATTTTGATCTATAAACACATCTGCTACTTGGATAGTAGTTCTTTTAGAACTGGCTCTCTTTCCAAGCACAGTTATGACACTGTGAATTGGTACTGTGTGCTCCTGTCAGCACTTCCCAGTCTTAAACGTTGTGAAGAATTCAAAGAACTATGTGAAGGAAATACTCTTTTAATTCAACATTAGTGTATAGATTAAAATTGTGTTTGTGATAAATTCTATGAAAAATTAGTCCTTGTTTTGTTTAAACATGCATTTATGTATTTCCTTCAATTCTGGAGTGTCAATATCAATTTTATTCTGGGATCGGGTATTGCATGACTGCAGCCTGTATGTCAAATCATCAGTTCATTGAAATTTGTGATCAATATAACATTGATTTTAAGATAAAATTTATAATAACCCATTGAGTTGGCTCTCTGTTTTATATAGGGCACTCTAAGTATAAGAACTATTTTTTCAATGTAAAGGTTATATATTCATGTGTTGCTTGGATACCTAAACCTGAGAAGTTAGCCCTAAGAAGTATTACAACACAAAAAATTAAGAAAGAAAGAAATTATCAAGAGTGTCATAGCTAGTAAAAATAAAAAAGCAGCAGTGTTAAATGAGGTCTTTGAGTGTGAAGTGAAATACCACAGAGATCCATTGCTTTACACCTGATGTGAAAAGAAATGAAGATATAAGAATATGAGTTACAGCCTATACCTATATTATATAGATACATTTAGAGGGAAAAGTCTAAAGGAGGTTTGCTTTAGCGTAAATGTTCTAGTTATCTACTGCTCTTAACATTCTACTGATCAGGTAAACTAAAAGGGCAGCCCAGATTCAAGAGAAGTAGAATAGATTCTGACCTTCAATGGAGAAATGACATGCACATATGGAAAGGATGGAATTGATAAGCCATATTGGAGACAGCTGTCTAAGTAAATATTATTTAATGATACTTTCATATATTGAATATCACTATCATGAGAACAAGTAAAGAAACATTGAAATTAGTTCACATGGAAAATTTTACTCTTATCCCCATAATTAAAGTAATAATACAGACTTTGACCATTAATTTGATAAAGCACAGTATGATGCAGTATGGTTTTGGGGGGGGTTCAAGTTGATGAAGCAGGAAGACCAGTTATCATTCTGGGGATGCTTCCCAGTTTGGGGGTCCTTAGTAGAGACAGGCATTAGGAAGAGAGAATTCCCTACTGCTACTGCATCTGTTTGTTGCAATATGAGATTGGGTCTAAAATGATATGACTTTGAAGAGTATTACTAGATTATATGATTTTAAATGTTCCAAGAAGAAATTGTAGCAATAATCTTGTCCAATTCTTTCATCATACAGATAAAGATACTAAAGCTTAGAGAGCTTCAGTGACTTTGCTAAGATCTGTTTGCAGGTAATATGGGTGGCATAGACTCTAGACTTGAATCTAAGTCTCTTAACTGTGAAGTTACTGCTTTTCCTATTATTCCATATATCAAAACTTCTTTCAAAAAGTCTGTGGTGTAAATTATCAATCTGGTAATCCATGTAGAAAGACTATTTTCACCAAATGGTGAATGAGACTTTGTCATTTCATTATATTTTCAGTGTTTTGGGATCTCTACAAGAGTGAAAATGTTTAGTAAAATTAACAACAAGTATGGTCGTGAGTAATATATTAATAAGTGCATATGGTCAGCTGGGGAGGATCTAGTTTTGATGGGCCCTGAAGATTATACAAGTTGGGCTCCACTCTGTAAGAAAAACGGATATAAAATTACAACTACAAAATTAAGTATAGGGCTTTAAATGAGGCATGTGTATAATTTAAGGACCCTCAAGCTCAAACTTCATCAGCCTCTGTTGGTGAATTAATTAGTTTAATTGAAATAATAGAGTTTTGGTAGGACTCATGGAAGAATGTTTTATTTCTCCAGACAAAATGTTGCTACTGAGCATAGCATAGGGTTACCTTTTCTCTGGGACTTCAAGAGAACATTGTGAAGGGGAGGGGCATGCTTGAAATGTAGTTGGGGATGGGAATTAGGGGTCTTAACGGGGGGAAGGAAATTTTCTAAAACTGATTTATGTGACTAGCCATACAACTTGGTAAATTTACTAAAAATCATTTAATTGTCCACTTTTAAAAAACCCCTTATTTTCAAAATAAGACAGTGGACTAGATTTGGTCCAAGATGATTTTGTCAACCTCCACCCCAGACCATTTTCTTTTGAGGTATTTGTTCTTTTTTAAATATAAGAATGCTTTATATACAGAGAATATTAACACTTTGTCTATTATATACACCGCCAAGACTTTTTTCTTTTTGTTTATATTTTTGTTTTGGATATTTGGGGGAAATGTAAAAGTTTCACTAAACATGTGCATATAGTCAAATCAATCCTTTCCCCTTGTCTTTGGCTTTATAATCATAGTTAAAATGATCTTCCCTATACCAATATTACATAAATATTTGCCTACCTTTTTCCCTAGAACTTTGAGACAGTATACGCGTGGTAGATAAAAACACAGACTCTGGAGCCAAACTGCCAAGATTTATAGTGCCTGCAGCACTACACATTCTCTCTCTAAGCCTTGTTGCCTCAACTATAAAATGGGAGAAAAATAACCCCTAATTTATAGGGCTGTTTCAAGGATTAAATGAGTAATATATGGACAATATAATACAACGTGTTTAAATCTAGGCTTGACACATAGTACAAGTTAAATAAAACTTATTATTATGTTGGTAACTTTAATTCATGTAGAAATTATTCTGATTTAAAAAGTGAGGTTGAAATCAAACTCATTTCCCCCCTTATTTCAATCTATCTCCCATCATATTTCTCTCAATCTAGTTTAGCTTTCTTTCTTTCCTTTATGAAATGCAACCAATATTTTCACTTTTTTTTAAATTGCTGCTACAAATGTGGGTTTTTTGTTTTTGTTTTTGTTTTTTTGAGACAGGGTCTTACTCTGTCACCCAGGCTAGAGTGGTGTCATCACAGCTCATGCAACCTCAAACTCCAGGGCTCAAGAGATCCTCCTGCCTCAGCCTTCTGAGTAACTGGGACTACAGGCTTGCACCGCCATGTCCGGCTAAGTTTTCTATTTTCTGTAGAGATGGGGTCTCACTCTTGCTCAGGCTGGTCTTGAAATCCTGATCCCAAGCAATTCTCCCACCTCAGCCTCCCAGAATGCTAGGATTACAGGGGTGAGCCACCAAGACCGGTTGGTTTTTTTAATTTAAAAATTGTATTTATTATATTTATATACTTGGTATTTGCTATGGTCTGAATGTCTGTCACTCCAAAATTGATGTGAAAATCCTAACCCCCCAGGTGATGGTTTTAGGAATGGGACCTTTGGCAGGTAATTAGGTCATGAGAGTAGAGCCCTCATGAAGGAGATTAGTGCCCTTTTAAAGAGACCCCACAGAGCTCCCTCGTACCCCCTCCACCATGTGAGGATACAGCCAGAAAGCACCATCCATGAACCAGGAAACAGGCTCCCACCAGACACTGAATCTGCCAACTCTTCAATCTTTGACTTCCAAGCCTCCAGAAGTATGAGAAATAAATGTTTGTTGTTTATAAGCCCCCAGTTCATGGTATTTTGTTATAGCAACCCAAACAGACTAAGGCAGTATTTACGTATTTTATTCCAAAATGTTTTATGATGGCTAAAAGGTTTATTATATGTTGTCACCTAAAACAGTAAGTTCTTCTTTTTTCTTCTTTTATATCACATGAGCTAATGCATTAAAGCAAAGGTCCAAGGCCTTAATGTGGCCTAGGAAGCCCATGAGATCTGGCCAGAGCCTGCCTCTCACCTCTCCTGACCTTCTGCCTGTCAAGCACTTCCCCTCAAAGCCTTCAAACATCCTGAAGTGCTCCTTTTCCAACTCTCCATCTGGCTTTGTCTCACTCTTCCTTTTCATCTCAACACAGACAGTACCTCTTCAAAAACTTCCTTAAATCTCCAAGGTAAATTATGTACTCCTGGTTACTTTTTCCCTTTCTAGCCCTCCTTCCAATTATAAAATCATCTAGTTATATATTAATAATTATAGACTAGAGTGTTTATTAGTGTTTTCTGTTTGAGAAGGAACTCACTGAATGCTGGTAGAATTAATGAATAGAAAATTAAAACAGTAAGTATGACAAATATTACTGATGAAATAAAAATTTCACTAACTTATTCACCACAGATGTGAAACTTGAACTCAAACTGAAATGCATGTTTAATCTCTTTATGAAAAAATTTCAAGATCTTTACCTTACAGTTACTTGAATACAACTAGCTGCTACCAAATATTATAATACTATATAAGTTTATTTTTTGTGAGCAGCTAATTCAAATTATCACTTATGCTATAGAGAAAAGCATTTTAATAAAAATTCTATAAATTGAAATTCTCACAAATTCAAAATTAGTCTTTTATCCTTTTAGTCTGAATTGAAGTTTTACTATTGTCAATACATTTATTCATGCATTTATCTATTTAGCCATTAAGTGTATCTTTATTGAATATCTTCTCAGCCCTAAGCCCTGGTGCTTGAAAGATGAATTGTACATAGTCTTTGCCCTCTGAGAGTTTTGAGCCAAGTGAGATATAAGCCAACCAGTTATTACAGATAAAGAGCAGCACATTTTATATTTTTAATATGTCTCATATTTTAACCATGTATAAAGAGAAATATTAAGTGAAATACCTTCGATAAATATCAGAAATTATAAATCCCAATTTATTTATAATTTCTTGTGAAAGTCACTTTTCACATTTGTAAAGAACACCTTTATCCATTTTGTCTGACTAACTTCAATGACAACTAGATTTCACTCAGCTACAGTGTGGCAGAGGCTGATAGACACTCACCAAACCTACTTCCTCTTCCTAGAGATAGAGCCAAACATTTCCTATTCTTCATAATGGAACGTGCCTGATGTGTTGGCTGAGACGTTAAGAGCTGCTTGCCTTCCCTATATTCTCTTCCTTTCACAGCAATCCTGGAGTCCAGAATTGGAAGATGGCAGCAGAACAAGATGAAAGGACCCTGGATCCCTGAGCAACAGCAAGGAGAAGAGCCTCACTAGGTCACATCACAATGTGAGCAAGTAATTAATTAAGCAACTGAAATTTTAAGGAGGTTTGTTACAGCAGTTAGCTTATCCTAACAAATCATTCCACTGTGAGGTAGTATGCAGTCAATCAGAATTTTAAAGAACACAATAATGACAGATATTTTTAGTTCCTTTCTAAATACCCATCCCCTTTTTTTTGCTAACAGGACCCCAACTTTGTTTGGGATACCAATGCACACAGTTCCAGGTGAAGGATTTTGATTGCTCTAAGCTCATCATGAACATTCTATTCCCCACCTTCCTAGCCTCCCCTGCAGTGAGGGATGGTCATGCTGACCAGTTCCAGGTAAGGAGACCTACTGGGAAGTCTACTGCAAGGATTTCTGGGAAAGGTCTTTCCTTCCCTGATAAAGGAGGCCTGCATGGCTGCCATCATCCCTTCCTCCCTCTTCTTGTCTTAAACTGGGACTTGTATGAGTGGGGGCTGCATTCTGAGCAAACATGATAAATGTATTCTGAACATCATATATGCACCAATGCCATAAATGTGTGGACTAATATGGGACTTGCATGAAAAGAAGAGTGCATGCCTATCTAAATGCATTCAAAGAGAATTTTTAATTCAGATATTGAAATGAAAAACAAAGGCCTCAATGAGCTCAAGCTCAATTTGTGAAATCTGAAATAGAAAGGCCTGTTAATACTTTTAATTGTTTGTCATCATTTATTGAATACAGAATGATATGTTTATCTCTCACACTTTCTTAATGTGCTTTCTTTAAACCAGTACAATGTACTGGCTAAGATTTCAGGGTTTGAAGTCAGACTGCCTGGATTCAAATTCAAGCTCTGGCACTTACTGTGTAAACTTAAATGGTACTAAACTTGCGCCATTTTTCTCATTACTAAGGATAGTGACGAGGATGAAATGGCACAATCGAGATAAAGTACTTAGTAGAGTGCTTGGCACATAATGCTTGATAAATATAAGTTTTTATTTTTATTGCCTCCAAATTTCAGCCATATAGCTTCAAATAGTGATATAATCCACTGTCTGTGAGGGGGTCCTTGCTTCCTATATGCGTAAGTGTGCTTTATACACAGGGCTTCCTGGTGAGTAAACTAAAGAATTAAGGTTGCCTGACAGCCTTTGGACTGCTTGGGTTTTAGGCAGGGTTAAAATAACATCACAGCTAAGTTGTTTTAAGTAAAGGATTAGAAGTCAATGACTAAGAGTCAAGGGCGAGATGAGAAAGGACACTCAGAGAGTGGGGTGTGTGCCCTCTCCTGTCCCTGTGAACTCTTATGCCCTGGGCTGTGGACTCTGGGGCCTCACTCCAGACAAGATGATAAGGAGACAGGAGCCAAGTAATAGCCACAGAGGATAATCCTAAGAGTGTAGTGGGCCAGACTTCCCTCCTACCACTCCATCCACCTTCCCCATGATTCTCTAAGATGATTATTCACCTTACAAGGATAAGACCCATATTTTTATACCTCTACATCCTTTCCTTATGCAATTCCCTTCCCTAAAAAGCCCATCAGCCCATCTCTACCTGTCAAACTCTATTCACTTCTCAAAGTTGACTATAAATGCCTCCTCTTACAAGATAGCATCTTTAGTTTTCCCACTCAAATAGTCTCCCAGACTTTTCTGAACTTTTGTTGAATTTCATCCATTCCAAAACATTTTTAGAGTACCTACTATGACCTTGGAATTAATTCTATGTGCTGAGAGGACATGGTCTTGACTCCTTAGGGATGGTTTAAAGGCTATAATAAATTGAATTCATGTGTACATTTTGTCTTCCCCAACAAGACGTACACTGGCTTACAACAAGAAATATGCACTGTGGCTGGTGTGGTGGCTCATGCCTATAATCCTAGCACTCTGGGAGGCTGAGGTGAGAGGATAGCTTGAGGTCAGGAGTTCGAGACCAGCCTGAGCAAGAGCAAGGCCACGTCTCTACTAAAACTAAAAATAAATTAGCCAGCCAACTAAAAATAGAAGGAAAAAAATTAGCCAGGCGTGGTGGCACACGCCTGTAGTCCCAGCTACTTGGGTGCCTGAGGTAGGAGGATCACTTGAGCCCAGGAGTTTGAGGTTGCTGTGAGCTAGGCTGACGCCACAGCACGCTAACCTGGGCAACCAAGCGAGACTCTGTCTCAAAAAAAAAAAAAAGAAAAGAAAAGAAAAGAAAAAAAGAAATATGCACCAGGTAATAGAATAGTAAAAGAAAGTTCGTCCAGGAGATAAAGGAAATCAAATATACTCACCAGTAAATAAGAGTTTGGCATTAAATTTAGCCCTAACCTTCCTAGAAAACAAGGGCTAAAGGGGAACACAATGGTCTCTTATCAACAGAGAAGAGGTTACATACCAGCTCTTCAGGACAAATAAAATTTATTCCTCACCGTAAAGTATTAATATTATATAATTTCTCACTTGGGATATTATAGAGGCTTAAGATAATTATATTTCAGCATCAAAACTGCTAAAACAGCTTTCCTTAGGCACTGAGGCCTCAGCCATGAGTACGGTCAGCTTTAGAAGAAGCTAATCTCCAAGATCCCTCTCTGTGGCAAAGGGAAGGTCTGGGAGGACCCCAGTGAGACCAACAGAATAGCCAATGCCAACTCCTGCCAGCACACCTAGAACATAATCAAAGACAGGGGCTGATTGTCCCTAAGCCTGTGACGGTCCACTCCTGGGCTTGATAACAGAAAAACATCTTGGCCTGCCAGAAGGGCAGGCATGTAGACATCAGTAAGCTGCCTATGTGCAAATGCCTGAGAAGGTAACCTGGATGAGGAATATGAGAATTCTGCACCAGCTGCTCGGAAGTTACCGTGAATCTAAGAGGACTGACCACCACATGTATCACAGCTGGTACTGGAAGGTAAAGGATTTTCATGGAACAAATTCATAAGCTGCTGGCAGACAAGGCCCACAAGAAGCTCCCAAGAGCTGAGATCTGCAGGTCTGAGACTGAGGAAACAGGCAAGTGCCCTGAGGAGAGACCTCAGGTCAGGCAGGAGGAAGAGAACAATAAATAAAGCTTCTCACTCTTTCTGTACATATTGATCTCAGCAATTATATAGACCAATCATTCAGTGAAACATCTAATCATTTAATATTGGAAATTACATTGTCATCAGCAAACAATTTTTTTGCCTGCCAAAACAAAAAATCTGGTAAATCAGAGGCATATAAAATGTGCCATAGGGTACAAACTAGTTCACTAAATTTCAAGCTCCTTAAGTATAAGCAATGTATTTGTTATTCATTTTATGTGGGTTGCATTTCAGAGCCTGGAATTGGCTGACTCTATTACATGGTCTTAACCTAACAGCTTCAATCCTGATCAACCTCTTATTTTCTCCACTTTCATCCTGTTCTACCCACTGTCTCTGTATTCACTTTCAGTGTTCTACAACAATAAACTGCCCTCCTTACCTCTTCCCTATTAATCCAAATTTATTTCTTCAAGGCTCAGGTATGGTCCTGCCTCCTAAGCAATGTTTTCTTAGACTTTCTTGCCCTTTGCTTAACTCATAATACTTGCTGCCATCTACCTGGCTCATTCAACAACTATTTGTACGTAGCTTTGTGATATCACTAATTTTGTCTTACGGAACTTTTTGCATTTACTCTGATGGTATGCATGTGAGCATGTATCTTATCTTCTCAACTAAAATGTAAGTTCCTTATACTTCTTATTTGTGCCCACATTGCTTAGCACCCAGTAGACACTTAAGTATTTCACAAAAGTTGAGAGGGGAACCTTCGATGTCTTCAATTCCCAACTTTCACCTGGGATGAGAATCCCATCCTCCAGCCTCTGTTGAACACTCTAATGCCACTTCTCAACTACATCACAAGACAGCCTGTTCCACTTCTGAAGAGAACTAGTTCATAGAAAGTTTTTTGTCAATCCCTAAAATACAGCTAAATGAAAATGCAAAGTACCAAACAACATATTCACGATGTTTCCCTATGAGCATGTACATGTACAGAACATCTCAGGAAAGATATCCCAGAAGCTGGGATTATCTTTGGTTAGGGGATCTGGTTGGCTGGAAGGCAGGGGTAGAAAATAACCTAATTTTTATTGTTAGACCCTTTTGACATATTTAGTAATAAAATAAAATATGTTTTATGTTCTTTCTTGTTATATGCTTAAATCTTCCTCTGTAAAACTTTTATCCTGATCATATTTCTGATCTCTAGAGCTGTCTAGAATAACTCAAATATGCTGATTGATAGACATTTTAAGGACCTGTTGCTAAGAATCAGATACAACTGAGGTTTATTAAAGCCCTTAAAAGTATATTCTTTTAAATGAATTAAAAATTTGTTCCAATAATTTGCTTTAATATGCATAATCCTCTTTTCTTTTACAGATACATAATTTCCAAATCAGTTGTCTTAATTGTCATAAACTTTTTTTCCATAGACCTTATATTTTCTTCCTGCTTATATAAGACATTTGTTGCCTAAGGCATTATGGTGTTATCTTGTCTACTATATGAGCAGTTTTGTGATGTTCTTGACACCTAAAGTGCCCTCTTATTGCATAAAGCCCTAAGACATGCTTAGTAGCTTTAAGGATACATAAACAATTTCCAGAATTATGCATAATCCCCAAATTACAAAATTGCCTTGAGAAGAAAGGCCATTTCTAAATATTATGAAAAATTTACAGAATAAAGATATCCTCCCTCACCATTATGAATAGGCATTTATATTGGGAATCAACCTATGCTCTAATCTTGGCTCTTTAAGTATCTCTCGGCCCCCAATAGGCATGGCTCTTAGACTAATTTTAAGAGCCCTTTCCAATCTAGCTTTCTGTTTATGACATCTTCACCCCAAAAGGTACTCAGGCATTACAGTATACATAGTTATGGTTTATAATTACTTACCTTATGAAAAGTATCCCTTTTCCTGAGGGTATGACAAGGTTTTTTTTTAAATGGTGGAATCATTACTGGCTCCACATAGTCCTCTTATCATTTAACACCAATGAACAACTTGTACAGAGATCTTCACAAGTGTATCTGTGTTTCTGAATATGACCCATCTCCCCATTTGAACTCTACAATATTGACATCATGAAACTTGCTGTTACTAAACTCACCTGAGTTTGCAGAGGTATAGGGGACTTTAAGCAAGAATGACTATGATCACCACCTATAGTACACTGCAATTGGTAATGAGCTCTGAAGGTCCCATTAATAAAATTCAGCTCAATTCCATAAGGACTTCTTTAGTGTCTACTAGAAGGCAATGTCCCAGGAGCTGGGGAAAACACTTTGGCCTTTTCCACACAGCACAAAGGCAGAAAATATGAAAGGCCTATGAGTGAAAGGGCTGCTTCTGGTTCCACTGTGCTCATCAAGCACCTGCCTGCCCCATCAATTCTACCACAGTTACTAGATTCCAATCTTGTATCTGGAAAACTTTCCTATGATTCATACCCTTTAGTCCTAGTTCTCAATAAAATCAGAACCAAGTGAATCATAGAGCAAAAGAGCCTGAAGTCCAGGCTGCCAATGTGATCCTCTTTCAATGTATTCTTCTATCTGCACTCAGAATACCTGGAAATCTCCTCACTTCACACTTCTGTTGTGCCTCACTTTCTCAATTTGTAAGGAGACTTGTGATGTCCATGTTCCTTTGTCAGACACAGTAGTAGTCTGGCCTCTGGGCAAAAAAAAAAAAAAAAAAAATAAGCTGGTGGGTGGGGTGCCTATCTTAAATCTCCTTTCTCATTTTTACTATTCCTGAAGGGCAGAAAGCAATAGGAGAAAAAAATCCTGCAAATACCTTCCCTTATCACTATTTATGATTGGATGGGGTCATAAGACAATCAAGCAAATGCTTCTTGCAGCCATTTCTCGGTATCAACAGGCATTTACAGAGACTTTACATCTATGCTGGGATCCAAAGAATCCAAAAGCAGTAAAGACATTGTTCCTACTTTCTGGAACTTCATGATTTAATGGACAGGTGGGGTTTACCCAAAAACCGAATTAAGAACAGCTAAGTACCAAATTATCTGATATTGACAACAAGAGAAGAAATCAACAATTTTCGAACTGTAGGAAATCTAGGAGGTATCCAACCTAATCTTTCCTTTAAAGCAGATATCTTCCAACATCCTTGCCAAGGTCATTAATCTTCTGGTTTAATGTGGAACTCCCATCTCACAAAGCAGTCAACGTCTCTTATTGCTAGAACATTTCATCTCAGTTTGAACCAAAACTCTCATCTATCATTCTACACAGCAGTGATTTTTAAAACTTAATTTTTTAAGCAGTGCAGCATGTCTTTAAAGGTAATATTAGGCACAAACCCAGTATATAAAGCAGTTAAAAGTGGAACTCTTCTGTTGGCAGCTGCAGGGGGCACTCAGCATGTCCCCTAGTCCCAGGTTCTTCTCTACCCCCTACCCTCCCACCCCCACAGCCCAAGGCTCACCACAAAATCCCTGCAGCTCTGCAGAGCTCAATTTGAAAACCACTGCTTTAAAGGTAATTAGAGTAAATCTAATTCCAGCTGCACATGCCAGTCCTTGGAGACAGCTATCGTGTCTCTCTCTAAATCTTTTCTGCATTAAACTTGCCCATTTTAAATTATCTATTCCCTTTATGTTATTTTCCCTTTATATCTCCCTCATCCTAATCGTTCTCCTCCTAAAAATGCTGAAATCCTATTTGAACACAGTTCTTTAGATACTGTGACCAGCTGATGATGCAGCCTCTCTTACTATCTGGACACCAGCAGTTGAAGAGGGCTTAGTGAATAAAGAAGGACCTGAGCCAGACCTTGAGAAGAGTAGGATTTAGATAGGTGGAGAAGAGAGAAGATAAAATTCCAGGCTGGGAAACTAGCATGAACAAAGATACAGAAATTAAAACAAGGGCCTCCTACTACAGTTTGAACACTTTTCTTCCAGACCCTTAGGGGTTCTTTTTTTTTTTTTTTCCAGTTAGTTGCCCACTCTCTTACTTATTTCTCGGAAGAAAATTAAGCCAGATTTTATCTCTATGAATGTAGGCTTTTATTGTGTTGGGACCAAATTAGCAATGTGATCTGATCAGTGCTAAAACTAGGTCATTTCAATACTATAGTCAATGTCACGGGGGAAAGAGTATTTGATGAAGACGTCTGATAAATGTGTAAAAAAAAACTGTGTCATCTTCCAATAAGTCAACGTCTTGCCAACATGTTTCATGAAAGTCATAAGACTTTCCATTGAGGAACATCCCTGGGGATTCTCAAATCTAAAGCCAACCCAAAGAATACTTTGTCTACACAATATTATCTTTTGTTTATCACTTATCAAACCACAGGTTTGATGTGCCCCAAATGGACTGTAAAAACAAAAATATTTTCATACATGCGAGTGCTAATCTACCAAGGTAAAATATCCTGTGAAAACAAATATCAAAAGGCCAATTTTTTTCAGTAAATATGTTTGTCATAGTCCATTTTTTCATGCTACTTGATTTTATTATTTACAGATAAGAATTCAAGCACATCAGTTTTGCATATAGTTTGGTTTTTCATTCAAGTAGGAAGATCTTAAATGCAAGATATTTCACTATATACCTTTTCCCCATAAGAAAAGATATCTTATGTATCCTTAAGTGACTATATGAATACTTACTATTTCACATTACAAGAATGGGAATTTCATGCAGCACTCATAAATTTGATGAAATTGATCTTGTCTTAAATCTTAATATGCATTATGAATCTAAGAATTTTTAATTAAAAAAACTGATCTTACTAGCATTCAGGGTAATTGATTCAGACATTTTATTTCCATTATTTTCTCTTTTTCCTTCATCTCAAAAGGAGATAATCTGAATTGCTCTAATCTGAAAAACAACAATAAGTGTAGCAAATACTTGACAATGAAGATGGAAAGTCTCTAAAAATCTGTTACCTTAGTAACGGCAAGAATGTGGAAGAATAAGAATACACTGTCAGGACATCATTTCAGATTCCACAGATTTGAGGCCTAAATACAGTCAGCTTTCATTAGCTTTTTGTTTTTCCCAGCAGGTCCTTGGACTTTGAAACAAAACCTGAATGACAGCTATGAGCAATTCCAGCCTGGCTCCTGATTAGCTATGCCAAACAAAACAACTCTCTGCAGTGTAAACTTTCCAGGCATCTGCAACCAAGCCTCGTAGAGACTATAATTCCTCAGTGAGATTTGAAGGAGAGTCAGAATTTGGGGGGTGAAGGGTGACCAGGAGGGGGGAGGGAGAGAAAAGGATAAGACCTTCCCCTCCACCTCGAACTAGTTCCCGAACTAGTCTCTGAATAAAGTATGTGTGGGGGGGCGGGGATAAAGTAGAACTGGTCTTGATGGTGGTCGTGTTGTAGTTTTTAATTCTGCCTTATTTTAGCATTAAACTAACTCATCTTCTAAATCTGAATATTCTATTCCAATTAACATCCATTACATCCATAACATCCATATATCAAAACCATCCATGCATTTAAAGCAAACAAACAATTCTGAGACCTTATTAGCATCAAATAGAGCAAGTAGTGGATTAAAGAGATCCCAAAGAGAAGGGAACAACAGTATATGAATGGACAGTGTCCCATACGGATGCAAACTAAGATTTTGCGTCATTTGTTGTCATTCACGTTTGCTGGATGTGGACCCAAAATTAATTACACCAAATGACAGTGAACTGTGCCGTGTGGTCCCATCTGCTACATAATTAGATCCCCAAGGAACTATTAAGCTTTTTTTTTTTATAATTAGACCCTTTGATTCTACCTAAACAACATACCTTTATCTACATAAAAGAATTATACATTAGCTCTCAAAGCAGTTCATTTTGTTCAGATGCATTATTTTAAAGTTATAAGTGGTTTCAGAAAAAGTCTTTTAGAGAAAATTCTGTACTAGAGAGTTAGATGGCCATTCGGGTGTGAGGAGATGACAGTTAAACTAAAAGGTTGATTTAAAATCTGCCAACAATCCTCCTATAACTTCAGAAGTAAAACTGATTATTTTTATATTTCTTGGCCACACAGCAAGATGGTAGCAGAGACGTTTGCTCTTGTCTTTTGAAAAATGGCACTTAACAACACTCTGATCTCTTTGAGATAACCTACAAAAACTTGACTTAGAATGCTGGGTAACAGAGATCCCTACTTCTAATCAATAACCATTTTTTAACAGTGCCACAGTGATTAGGTAGCATTTAAAGTAAGGAAAATAGCTCTAACATCCTGAAATGTAATTTGCAGATGTGTGGTAACAGACGTCACAGAAAATTTACCATTTACATAGCCACATCATAAAAGCCTAACTTAGATTGAGGACAACATTAAATTTAAATCAGTAGAGATTCAAATGGAAAATTCAAGTTCAGATATAAGAGAAAATTCTACATAAAGATTTATCAAAAATCACAATCAGGGAGATACTAATTTTGGAAACTAAAGACAAGGAAAATTTCAATGTTTAAGATAGGTAATACCAATCTAGAAAGCCACATTCCCAATTATTTTATTCAATTTGTCTGTAATCCCATCACTCTATGGAACCATAGAAAAGAACCTTAAGAGTATTTTTGTAATAGATGAAGACAAGGATAGTGACCTCAGAACAATAGAAAACCTCTCAATATGAGTCTATGCTTGCAATCCCAAACCAAACCTGCTGATTCAGCACAAAGTCATCAACAGAGTTCTTATCTTTAAAAGGAACAATCCATTGTCTAGCTGAAACAAAGGGCAGTGCACAGGAAATCAGCCAAATCTGGGCCAGATGGTCACAGATTCAAGTTTCAATCTTCCCATCCCCCACCCTCCCTGGCACTCCAAAAATAGATTCAGACAGCATTTTTGGTTACCAGGTAATAAACTTAGTGTGGGATACAAACCTTTTAGAATTACCTATACACCCCCACCTCAACACTATCTAATTTGTTAAAACAGAAAATCTTTATAAAAAGTGAGGATGTTGCTGTGCAGCAATTATTGAAAGGAAAATACCTCTGAAAGCCCACAATTTTTTAGCCATGGCATGAAGTTTTACCAGGTGGAATGATTAAAAATGTTAATATTAATTTTTTCTCATCTATTGTTTTTCTTAAACGATGGCACAAAATAGAAATGAGCCCGGAGAAAACTGGTTTATCTCAGTCATTTTCTACAGATTGATATCACTGGGCCACCATCTTGCAAAGAGTTTTTAGGTAACCTAGAAACTTTTTTTTTTTTTATAATTACCAATGACAAGCTACCAACAAAAGTAACTAATAAATAGTAATACTAATTTCTAAATGGTGTTAACAAACATAAAATTTTTGTTACAAAATATGTGTCTTAAACTGGAGCTTTGATCCAAATAATGAAATAGAACATAGCTTTATTTGTCTAAAAATAGAAGCAACTATTTGGAAAAGTACAGGTGTAACCACTGTGTAGAATTTTACAAAGTATTTACTTATTCCATCTGGGATAAGAGAAACTCAACCACACAAGTGCCTCTACAAGGTCTGTCATTCAAAGTACAGGAAGACTTTGGTTTCTTGAGTTCACTTTCTCCAAGCCTGAGGAGTTTAGAGGAATGGGATAGAAGTTGAGAAAGGAGCAAAAAAGATTTCTGTTTAAGGGGAAGAGTACAGCTATTGCTACTAACAACGGTACTAACATTCCTGTTCTCAAGGAAAACACTACCACATATTCTATTAGAATCACAGAGAAAACAGGAGAAAAATAAGCACTGATTTTTATTATAAACCAATATGTCTGACCTCATGTCATAGAATCTGTAAATTAGGATACTGCTGTAAATACACATTCCACACCCCTACTGGTTACTGTAAAACTCAGTTTTAAATTCTAAACAATAAATTCTAAACTCAGTTTTAAATTCTAAACAATAACTATTAACTAAAGCAAAACATGCAGAATTATGTCTTAAATTTACAAGCACTCCATGGAAACATATATATTAAACAGTGACATAAATAAAAATTCAAAACCTCTCAAAAATGTTCAGAACATATTCTTTTACTTTTCCTAACTGTACAAAATAAAGATATTTAGAACAAACAAAGGTCTTTTCTTTGACGGGAACCCTTGACTCTATAGGGGTTGCTTAGGAAATATTTACATTTATGTGGCTTAAGTAAATTTTGGCAACCAACAAATAGCAATTTCTTTAGTAAACTTTATAATCCTTTTTATAATTGCTTTGAAAATGTCAATGCAGGAGTACATTTTATTGGCATGCTACAGTGTCACTTTTCCAAAATTTACATATAGAAAGGTTAGGGTAGATCAAAGGTTTTTAGTCTACTTGTTTGTTTTTTTAACACAAGGTAATCACTTGTGTTGACTAATGACTAAAGACAAAAATAACTTCAAAATATGCAATCAACAGAAACTCACACAAATGGCCTGTTTTATTGTAGGGAAGTAGTAGAAAAGGCTGCTAAAGGCGACAGAAGGTAACCTTGCTTACAAGAACATCCGCGGTAGCTGACACAATACACACCATCACTATAAAATTTTAAGAAAGCACAGAACTTTGAATCTTGACTTTCTGTCTTAAAGAGAATAGTGATAAATGGGAACTTGCTTAAAAACTTGTCCTCAAAAATTGTTCTTGGAAGTTTATTTATAATTACAGTATCAGACTATGTTTTAATCAGTGGTTAAGAAGATCATCTAAACATATACGTGGTATATACTATATGTGTGTGTCATACATGTGTCAGTGTGCTTCTAACTTCCATAGTTTTTTTCACATCTCAGATTTAAATATTTGAAATTTATTTTCACAACATGATTTCTTTTTAAAACATTACTGTTTTCCTTGACAAAGAACTACAAAATAATATTCAGCATAATACAGGAAATTGTTGAATTATTTGTTATATGTGCTTTCTCAATACCTAAATTAATTTTAAAATAACTATGGAATCGTAGAAAAACTGTTATGAGAGAAAATTGATAATCCACTAAGAACCTTTAAAACAAGGTAATTGAGTATTAGCTGTATAATAAGTTTTTTTCTTTAGTGTAAAACAGGGATTTCAGGATTCATGGGAAAAAAAGAAGAAAATAACTATTCAAATTAAAATTCTCTACCTTCTGAGCTCATCTTCAGCGTCTCTAAGATAAATTTACATTTAAATGAAACACACACAATGGCAGCTGGACCATCATAACCACCCCCACACATTAATGTTTTCAGAGATTTAAGTCTCTATCTAATTCTTAGGGGAAAGAAAATTGTGACTGCACAACTATTTTTAATCAGTCAACTTGATATATCACTTCAAATGGATTTATATGCTAATACTTTCACTTAATATAACAGTTAAGGGAAAACAGTATCTCTAAGCAGTTAAGTCAAAATAAAATTCTAACAAAAGTCCAACTCAGATTTCCCATGCATATAAGCTTTTTCATAAATAAAACAGTATCAGCAAAAATAAATGACTACATAAATGTAATGAGCTACAATTTAGCAGAATAACTTATGATCTTCTTTAGTGAACCCTAATATAAAGGACTTACAGTTTAAAGCTAAAATATTATTATGTAAGTATTGAGTTCTAATTATCCTTTAAGTCTTCTTTTTTTTTTTCCTTTCCTTAATATTATCTTCCTTTCTCTGGTGGTCCACAAATCAGGTAAAAAATTTAGTTTCATTCAATCAAAAGAAAGTTCCTAAAAAGATAACATATGACATAAATATGGTACTGATTTCATCTTTAAAAAAATATTGTACATAATGAGAAACATATCAAGGGACAAATTAGAGTACACACAGCTTTCACTGATGAAAAATTGCAGAAAATCCAAATTTCTAAAAAGTGAATTATAAGAACATGCTTTAAGATCCATGCTTTGAATATTATTTCACAGGACAATCTACATGCATCAGCAGAATAGTAATATACTAACTATATAATAGTGTTTAACTGTAAATGTGCTTTAAACATAGTCTGAAGGTCAAAGTGAGCTTTCATTCATTTTCTTTACAAATGATAATTTCTTTATTAACTATATAAAGAACATATCAAAAGGAGTAGATATACTTAAATTAGTTTCTGCTTTATAAGACCAAAAAAAGGATATGAGTTGAATGGTGGTCAAATTCATATCCACACTCCCAACCCCAGCCCTGCAAAAGAAGTGCATGTCATGCTTTTGGTGTTATTTATGAAAGTATCTTAATATTCATGAAGTGTCACTAACAACTTAAGACTCATACCATGATTTCCTTAACATCACCAGCACTGTTTCAAATTTTACATTCAACTCCTCATGAACAAGTTAAAAATTTCTAGTTTTAAAAAAAATGAATATTAAAATTCCATTAGAGATCAGTTCAATTGAATTCTTTTGTAATTTTGATATTGGGGAACAGAACGAATAACACCTTTACATATTATGTTATATAAATCTTTTACTACCTTAGTAACGGTTTGAGGAACATGGTTTGAATAAAATTAGATCTGAATCTACAAAACCACAAACCACATTGTTGTATTTTAACTAGATTGTAGGTTTCCCCAAGGGCAGTGACAGCTCTTTATTTTCCTTTCTTTTTCTCCACAGCATCCATTCCAATTACAGGTGCTTAATAAAGACTTATTAACTTACCCTTATTGTTAATTTTCTTTCCAATGGAGAATTCTATTATCCCCACTAGATATAACCCTCTTGCTCAGCAGGAAAATCATGAAAAGAAAAATTATTCTTAAGAAAGTGACAAGTGTATTTGATGAAGTCATTATCTTTTATCCAAATGAAAACTGAAAGACAGTTTGATATTATAATTACTGCTGTCAATTATTATTTCAAACCCTTAAAAAAATCAGTAGAGGTTAAACAAACCTTAATCTAAGATAGAATTATGGTATCTGTTTGCAATATGTGAACTTTAGCTTCCCAAGGGTAAAGGCCATATAGCTATTTGGTAACCTCCCATGCAACAGTACCTGAAATAAACACATACTATTTGATTTTGGAAGTCTTATCAATTTAAAATCTAATAAAAATATGAATTTTAACATTTATACAGTACAAGAAACTTGTCACATTTTTCAAAACACTTTTTTCCAGACTATTAATTCCATAGTTCTATTCCACTTTGCAGTATTATGCTGGAAATACCATAAGGCTTCGATTATTTTTCTTTTCAGATATTAACCAATTATTAATATTTTGTAAAATTTGCTTATCACTCTATTTATGTACTTTTTTTGCTGAGTCCTTTGAAAATAAGTTTAGATACCCTGATACTTCACCTTAAATACTTCAACCTGAGTCTCCTAAAAGAAAGGACATTCTCCTCCATATCTATAAATTATCATGCCCCCAAAATTTAATGTTGTACATTAAAATAATCTCATATGCAATCCAGTTCTAGGTTTTTCCAAAATTAAAATTTCTCTAGTTTTCCTAAAAAATGTCCTTCGTAGCTCTTCCCTCCCGTTAAATCCGCTAGCCAGTCAAGGTCCACACACTGCATTGGGTGTCATGTCTCTGGTCTTCTTTTATCTAGAACAGGCCTTCTGATGTTTGTTTTTTTACTTTCATGACATTGGCATTTTTGAATAGTCTAGGCCAGTTATTCTGTAGAACGTTCCACAATTTAGAATTATCTGGTTGTTTTCTTATGGTTAGATTCAGGTTATCTGTTTTGGCAAGAACCTCCACGCATGAGCCTGTGTACCTCCTTCTGTGGCACCTTGGGAGCCTATCACGTTAGTCTGTCTTGTCTTTGGTGAAGCTCAATTTCATCTCTGGGTTAAGGAGTGTCCACTGATTTTTTTTCCCATTGTAAAAGTACCTTTTCTATATGTAATTTACAGGTAGTCTGTGGGGTGATTCTTTGAATTTACATTCACTTAATATAAGCCTGCTGAATTTATGTGGCACAAATACCTGTGATATGAGGCCCAGGTTACCCAACTTTCAGCCTACTTTAAACAAACATTTAATTCAATGTTTCAAATACATAATATTAAATATGATTAACCAAAAATCTATGGGAAAAATCTTGTTTGCAGTCCTGCTTTCTATCGACTCAGCTTCTACATTGCCCTTAACCACCGAGAGAGCGTTCCATTGTTTTTACATCTGTTCTTTACAGTCTGTATTCTACTGTTTTTTACAGTCTGTATGGTTACTCCAGAACTTAGTTAACAAGTTCACTCTTAATTCATATATGGATCATCTCTAATCCATTTTTATTTCAAACATAGTGAATGTTCTTCTTTATGTGTTATTTTACATGTGTGAACGTGTATTTGCTGTTCTTGTCAATGTCTAAATAACAATAGTTCTAGTTTTCCCCAAGTAGATCTGCACTTTTTTCTAGATTCCTCTCCCCAAATTCTCTGAGCATCCCGAGGCAATGCTACACTTGTTTCACAAATCTGTGATTGGGTTTGTCATCATCCAGCCTCCATCCAGACCACTATAGTATGAGTGAGACCCTGTCTTGCCATGTTTTATCTGGCTTTCCTGGGGCTCATGCCTCTTTCTCTGCTTCTCTCTGCCCCAGGACTCTCCTTCAGTTACTCACAGAACAGCCAAGATCAGGATGTGCCATTTCACAAAAGTTAACTGAAGGCTTCAGCATGACAGAAAGATACTGTAATACACGAAAAAAACACAACTCATATATGTTTGCACACATGCACACTTTAAACCTGGACATTGATTGTGACTGGTTTCTGGGTTCAAAGGCTGGACTTCCCTTGCAGGCACCCACTAGACAACTTCTCTCCTTTTCCATTGGCCTTGATCCTGTGCTGCAGGGGCCTCCTCAGGTGTTCTTAGCACAGTTCCAAACTCCATTATGGTCTGAGTTTTGGTTCTTCCGAAGGTTCTTACTTGTGTGGCTAGGTGTGTTTTTTTTTTGTTTGTTTGTTTTGTTGAGACAGAGTCTCGCTCTGTTGCCTGGGCTAGAGTGCCGTGCGTCCGCCTAGCTCACAGCAACCTCAAACTCCTGGGCTCAAGCAATCCTTCTGCCTCAGACTCCCAAGTAGCTGGGACGACAGGCATGCACCACCATGCCTGGCTAATTTTATATATATTTTTAGTTGCCCAGCTAATTTCTTTCTATTTTTAGTAGAGACGGGGTCTCGCTCTTGCTCAGGCTGGTCTCGAACTTCCTAAGCTCAAATGATCCTCCCACCTCAGCCTCCCAGAGTGCTAGGATTACAGGCATGAGCCATCACGCCCAGCAAATTTTTCACGGCTAGTTGCTGAATTAGGTGTTTGTGTAGAGGGACAATCACCAGAGGTTTCTGCTTGGCCATCTTGCTCCCTGCTTATCTTCAATTATTTTTTATTAACTAGGATATTTATTGGCAAATGTAAAGTCCATATTACCTAAATTACATAAGTAAATTTTCAAATAAGTAAATCTGATGATAAATTGAACATGCACAAAGGATTACAAAGACATCATCATTCTACAAAATTCAAAGAGACAAATTAAATGAATCTCCTTTCACCTTTGCCACAGATTTGTTTTTAATTTCCTTTTTCTTGTTACCATGCTTTATTCAAAAGGTAATGCTACTGACGTAGCTTCCAAAGGGCATGGGTGAAAAGATTATGTTCTTCCATCTACCCTCCCTTTTCCCACCTCCCTTGGAGTCAGTGGCTTTAAGTGGAAAGAACTTTGGCGCAGGTTAAGGATGGAACACACAGCCATGGAAGAAAGCTAACAGGTCCCTACAGAGGTCATTTATTCACTTATTGACATATATTTACTAAGGGTCAACTAGGGCTTAAGGGGCTTGTCCCAGGGCTGGAGATAGAGCTGTGAGTGAAGGGGACAAAGCACTTGTAGTCTTGGAGCTTTCATTCAAGTTTGGTGAGTAAGCCAAGACTTGACTCCCTCTGGCACCATTCCTCACCAACCACGATACCTCCGTGTACAGTCTGTTTCCCCAAAACGTGACACTAAACGGTCCTCTAGTGGAGTCTAAGAAAGTTATTCATAATATGCCTCTTAGCACCTAGCTACCCCACCTTGAGCAAGAGCAGCAATGTTTGCCATAAGTTAACTTTCTGGATAATATAAAACATTTTAAGATATAATTCCAGACATCCAGATCTTACAATCTAGTTGAGTTACAAACATGAACCCAAGAGTATGACATAGAAGAAAGAACAAAGGTGTTTAAATCAGCCAGCCTTAGTTGAATTCTAACTTTTTACTTACTACCCAAGGGCTCTTGTGAAATTTACCTAAACCCTTCTAGGCCTTACTTTTCTTAGCTACCAAAGTGAGAATAATGATATCTACTTTACAGGGCTGTTGTGAGAATTAGAAATGATGTGTGTACAATGTGTGAGGTACAATATGTGATATGTGTATAACATGTGAGGTAGCATATATTTTTATTAATTAAATCACTGAACTCAATTATTAATTCCTGCTAGAAATTATATTATTAAATAGTAGGGGAGGACTAAGCAGAGAAGAATATATGGGTCACAAGGACCTTTGTGGCTTTTTTAAAAATTAAAGGCTATGGGCCGGACGTGGTGGCTCACGCCTGTAATCCTAGCACTCTGGGAGGCCGAGGTGGGAGGATTGCTTGAGCTCAGGAGTTCGAGAGCAGCCTGAGCAAGACCGAGACCATGTCTCTACTATAAATAGAAAGAAATTAGCCAAACAACTAAAAATAGAAAAAATTAGCCGGCACAGTGGCGCATGTCTGTAGTCCCAGCTCCCCAGGAGGCTGAGGCAGGAGGATCACTTGAGCCCAGGAGTTTGAGGTTGCTGTGAGCTAAGTTGATGCCACAGCACTCTAGCCCAGGCACCAGAGTAAGACTCTGTCTCAAGAAAAATAAAAATTAAAGGTATGTTCTGTGATACACACATATTCTGACATACAATCTCTTTGAAATTCCAGATATGTAAATATGCCATGCATTATGGTATTCTATCACAGTCCCTGCTCTGGAGGCAGAAGTTGAGATAAGGCATTCTGCTGGCTCAGGGGTCTTTATGATAGCATAAAACCTCAAATATTTCAAATATCTGAAATATCATAACCCAGAAATACACTTCCAGACTCCAATAGAGCTTTAGAAGATTATGCAAATGGTCCATTTAATACCAATCATTATCAAACCACTCCTATACTACTTTTGACCAAGAATATTGTAAAAATACTACACCTAGTATTTGATTGCTCTATTTATATGAAGAAGGGGGAGAATGGAGATTTTTACATGGTCTAATTTTTCCAGAAAATAACTTGGTAACATTTTTAACTGGGAGGAGAAACAACTAATTGCTACTCTCTGATAAAGTCTGAGACTAATCATTCAATTCAACAATTCTAATGAGGAAAAAGAACTAACATTTTCTGTGAGTCTATTTTGTACTAAGCATTGTGCTTGATGCATTGATCCATTATCTCAAAAATGTGACTATTTGGTAATCGAATTATGTGTCAACTTCGTTTGAGTCAAAAATATCAAGAGTCTCAGAGGAAAACAGTTACTTGTTCAATACAGATTTTATTTGTTAAGTAATAGATTAGACTGATGTTGTATTATAAGGTAATGAGCCTACCAGAGAAATGTATTCATTTGTTTTCACATTACCTCCTGGAATGATGCAATCTGTGAAATTATGCACAAAGAGAAACATTCCTCACATTAGTCCTAAGTGAAATGCCCCTGCTCATGACTACAGTGTTACTATTCTACCTGGATCATTCACTGTGCTCTAACTTGTGAAGATGTAAAACTAGCTATTCTCTAATATTGCCAAGACTTTAATCTCCTGCTCCAGCAATTCTCAAGCCATTATTAAATCATCAAAGTAGAACAGCCAGAACAGGTACCTAGGATTCTCTAGTTAATCAGGCAAGGAACTCTGGTCCACATGGGAAGTTCATTTGCAACGGAAAGTTTCTTTATCAACTATGGATCCAGAGGTTTGACTACTTTATGTTCTATAAGAGAATCAAGGGATCAGAGCACATTTTAAACAGCCATTATTTTAAATGCTGAAAATTTAAGCCTGATAGGGAATATCCTCATATACTACTTGTTAGAAATATAACCAAGATTTTCAGGTTTATTTCCAACAAATGAAATTGAGGAAAAATATTACGAAAATATTCTTACTATCATCCATCTTCTATCTTCAATATGGTAGACAGTATTATGATTTTTCAAAAAACTGCCAATTAAATACACTGTAGACTATCAGTTCTGTATAACTCATCAGTCAATACTTTATAATATAACCAACGTTATATTAGACATTTTGAAAAACACAGGCAATAATATGGCATAGTACCTCCTCTTACAGGGCTTATACTATAAAATTCAGGAAAAAGTACTTTCTGAATCAATTAGAAAATATTAATGTCTATAATGAAATGCTAAAACTTGACATACAAACGATGAATGCTATAGAAGCTTAGAGTAGGAGAAATTAAGGAAAACTCCAAAATTCAGTATATTTCCATAAAAGAAATAAACTAAACTACATCTCAAAGCAGTGTTCCTCATCTTTATTAGGCATGAAAGTGACTCCTGGTCTATTCCTAGAGCTCGGAATCTGCATTTAAACAGCACCTCTGATTGATTCTCATATAAGTGGTCCATAGTTTGGCAACATTGTGTTAAATAATAGATATAATCTGTAAGAATCTCTAAAGCAGGGCTGTCCATGAGAACTTTCTGTGATCCAGTGTAGAAGCCACTAGCCACATGTGGCCATTAGGCTCTTGAAATGTGACTAGTGTGCTTAAGGAACTAAATTTTAAATTTTACTTCATTTAAATTGAAATAGCCACATCAGCTCTAGAGAATAGGGAGAACTTTCTAAGAAAGAGAAACAACATGAGTCAAGTCATAGGTAGGGAGGCTCATTAGCAAGACACATATAGGCAGGAGAGACAACTGACTGGCTTATCTAGAATACAGGTTTTGTATTAAATTATCATGGGGTCAGATTATGAAGAGCTTTGAAGGGAGCTGAGGAAATTCAACTTCATGGCATACACTGCTGGTTGCCTAATCAAGCTATTTCCTGATCTTCCTCAATATTAATAACCCCAGAGTTTGTGCATGCTGACCTCAAAGGATGGACCCTTCCCGGGGATCTGGGGTAAATCTTGAATATTCTACGTCAGTACGGTAATTCCATTTTCCTAGTTGCTGACTGGTTTATGCACGAGCATGTGGTGAATTTTGGCCAAGGGGATTTGCGACATCTATGCAAGGAGGTAAACTCTTTTTAAAAAGCATTTAGCCTGAAGAAAAACAGCCTTTTTTTCTGAGTCCAGTCAAACCTGTGTAAGGATGTGAGTCTTGGGAGTGCTGATAGTATCTTGGGATGCTGCAGAGACAAGCTGGAAGACAAACATCAACAAGCTGAGGATGGCAGAGAAAGAACAAAAGAACTTTGGTCCATGATGATGTGGTTAAGCACATGAATTAACCCAGGAATTGCCTTTCTCCTTCTTCCCCCGAGGCATTTTGGTGATATAAAGAACTCATCATTGTTTAATACCTTTAGTTTTTTTTTGTTTCGTTACACGCAGCTGACAGCATTAGACTAGGGGTACTAACGATTAGGGTGACAGCCTTTGGGAAATGCTAAAGGAGGAAACTGGTAGCTATTGAAGGCATTTGATCATTTGGTGATACAAAACAACGTTCAAGGCTTAAAAATGGTATCCATGAAAAACAGATTGAAAGAAAGGAAAGGCAAAGTCAAGCAGACCATCTTAAAACCTGAAAGTCAAAGCTACCAAAACATTCTAGAAATATTAGAGAACTATTATTAGCATGTAAAATCATTAATGCATATAGATAAATATTTAAAGCAGACAGAACTGCAGCAACAGTTCACTTTGTAAGGATGGTAGGACTGTTTGCAATGTGTCTTTTCTGATTTTTTATACTGTTCTCACATGCAATTATTTCTACTTAAAATCTGAACATATTAAAGAAAGTATAATTGCTGTAAATATGGCATACTCAATATTTTTTGCAAATGAAAAAAATTCCCAAAATATGACTTCTCTGCATTAGTTGCAGAGTATGAGAAGGTATGAGAAGACACTATGAAATAATCTGGTAAATGAGAAAACATGCAGGACTAGCTGGGTAATCTTACCTGACTTGCCCAAGTCAAGTAAACCCTGCAACATTATTTTCTTTTCAGGGTAGATTGATCTATGGCCCTAAAATCCAATTAACTTCTGTTTTAAAACAGAATATATTTTGAGCTGAGTATGAAAGAAAATAAGTCAATCTCCCTGAGATTCTCTGAGCAAATCATAAGCCCTGGAAAATAATTATGTTTTAGAGCTTTAATATAACTTTCAAAACAAAAGTTTCTATATAGATTTTTCAATGAATAAATAAACTAGTTCTGGAAATTTTAATGTGGATTAAAGTTCTATGTTAATATCAAGTAGATATCAAGTGATAGCTTATTATTATTTGTAACTTACATTTCCAAAGAGCTAAGCATTTTTCATATTTATTGACCATTTGGAATAGTGATTCTGTGAATGGCTAGTCCTAGTGTTTGCAAAATATTTTAAAATTATGTTTTACAAAATATTTTATTACCATTTTGTAAGAGTTCCTTACGTACCACATATGGTAATCTTTTATCTGTATATATAGAGACTTTTTTCCCAACCTGTCATTTGTCTATGGTATTTATGGTTCTTTTTTGCTTTATAAAAATGTTTTAGAATTGTGTAATCAGATATGTCTATCTTTTACTATATAGCCCTGGTTTCCTGCTTAGCTTAAATAAATGCCCTGCAATGAAGTAATGGCTGTTCAACTGTGCAATATTTTTATAGAATATTATGTAGGAATTAAACAGAATAAATACAAGTTATACCAGTTAACTTAGAGTTATAACTTTTGTATTTTATTAAATGAAAAAGAAAGATGATTTTTATATATGTGCATATATATAAAATAAAATAGTATATATAAGATACTGAAAATGTCTTATAAGATTACATGATCTTGGAATTATAAGATTACATGATCATGGAAAAAGTTGTAACAACACAAATAGCAGATCAGTAACATTGTTGGCATGAAAAGAAAGGGTGAAGGGGAAAAACAGTCCCCTGACTTTTTAAAAAAGAAGTGACTACAGTTTCTTAAAAAACATAATCTGATCCCACTTATGTAAAATTTTTTATGTTGGTGAATATATATAAATATGCACAGAGATGCAAAATGTTAATGATGTTTAACTTAGGATGGTTAGATTTCAAGAAGAAAGGAAGAAGAAGAAGAAAGGAAAAAGAAAACATGAGGAAAAAATCAAATAGATTTAAATTTACCCTTTCCAAAAAACAGAACACACTATATGGGGGTGGTAGCAGAACTCTCAAGTAAAAATATTCCCCCATCCTCTGAGGTGGGTACAAATTATGATAATGGTCTTACAGTTCCCCAAATACCCCCATAAAGAGAGATTTTATATATATATATATATAAACTCTTACTATAAGTAGTGTCCATTTAATTGGTTTACAAGTACAGAAAGTAATGAGACATTATACCAATTACATCTTCTCTTTTCATTGTGACCTGTACAGGCAGAGATGACAACTTTAGGCCCATCTGCTCCATAAAAACTGAACATACAGAATAAATTTGAAGAGTGATTCTAAGATTTTTGTGTCCATCAAAAACCACCTGGGAAGATTGTTAAAATGCACATTCGAGGGTCCCACCGCAGAAATTCTTATTAGTAGCTCTAGCAACCAATAATCTGTACTTAATAAGCACCCCAGGCAAATGTGGCAGGACTTGACAGATCATGCTGAAAAACAGTAAATTTCAAGATGTTTGATCTCTTTACAAACTGATTAACTAAAGAATTTGAGGAGTGCGGTACACTAGAGAGAACAAAGAATTTGAAGTAAAAAGATCTATTAATAGATTACCCCTCTGACCTAATCCCCCACTCACTCCCTCACTTGCCTCTTCTCTTCAGCTCACTGGTCTCCTAGTTACCCCTGTAACCACAGGCTAGAACCCTTTCCCCTACACTTTGCAATGGCTCAGTGTCTTGCCACTATCAGGTCTTCTCTCAGGTGTCACTTCTCAATGCAAAAATATCACAATCCCATCTCACTTTCTTATTTCCCTTTCTGCTTTATTTTCCTCTCTAGCACTTCTCACTATCTAAAAGACAATCTGTTTTACTCTGTTCTTTTGTTTATTGTTTGATTCCCAAGAGGACAGAGATATTTGTCACTTTTCTTCACTGTGGCATCCCCAGTACCTAGAACAGTGCCTGGACAGAGTTCAGGGAGATTTAACTTGGCTAAGATAAAACAAATGACGCTTGAGTGATTCAGTGGTAGGAGGCAGATACAGCTAGTAAGTGAACAGGTTGTTAATACACCAATTCCTGGGCCTGCCAGAGATTCTGATTCAATAGACTTGGGGCAGGGCTTGAGATTGTGAATTTCCAACAAGCACCCAGCTGATACTGATGCAATTTAGAGAGCTGTCAAGTGCCTCTGCTCATTTTTTTAATGAAAGTCATCCTATCCGATTGTGAGAAGAGTTGTAGGCTGAGAAGGGAAAGCTCTGTCATACTTATGTGCATTTTTCAGAAGAGAAAAATTGATCCCCAAACCTCTTGTACCTAAGCTATCTACCCAAATACGTAAAATGGTTCTATAATAGAAATACTTTCACAACATATTTAACATTATTTTCATAGGTATTTACTATAACTCAATTTTTAACATGGTGTTTCTAATTTTTTACTCTTATAAATAACATTTCAGGTGATATTTTTGTTATATACTTTTGTGCATCTAATTATTTCTAACAAATTCCCAGAAGAGAAATTTCTGAGTCAGAGAGTTTAGATCAGAATTCTCCAACAAAACTTTCTCCAGTGATGGAAATGTTCTATATTTACACAACCCACATGGTAGCCACCAGCCACATGCAGCTATTGAGCACCTGAAATGTGACTAGAGCAACTAAGAAACTGAATCCTTGTTTGTATATACTGTTAATTAATTTACATTTAAATAGCTACATGTGGCTAGGGGCTACCATATTGGACAGGGCAAGTATTTAAAGTCTTGATATATAACGCCAAATTGCTCTCCAGAAAATCTGTAATTATTTGTCATCACTTTTAGTATGAGAATAAACATTTCTTTAGCCAATTGCCAACACTAGATTGTATCAATCTATTGAATGTTTATAATCTGAACACTGAAACGGTTGTTAATATGCAGATTGGTAGGCCTCATCCCCAGAGTTTCTGATTCAACAGGTTAGGGTGGGCCCCAAGAATTTGCATTTAACTCCAAGCTCCAAGTGCAACTCCACACTGAGATGAGGTTTTCTCAAAGATATGGACACTCTGAGAAGGCTAATGACAATATGTAATTTTGACAACATAACATGAATTTGTAGATCCTTCTAAAATATGTCCACACTTATTATTTCATTTTATCTTCACAACAATCCTATGCAGAAGGTTGGTAATTAGGGTAGTAATTGTTAATCCCATTTTACAGAAGAAAAGTAAGGCACAGGAGTTAAGAAACTCCCCTAAGCACACAAGCAGTGAGTTGAGCCAGAACAAGCAGGTTTCCCAACTCCTAACCTTGGTAATACAGGCAAACACAGTAATACAGGACACAACTGGAACTTGCTTCTGCAGACTGATACCATAAAAATAGAACCATGACCAGGGACAGAGAAGACAATACAAGATATGGTTCATAGCAACAAACATTTATCAAGTGCTGATTACGTGTTAATCTATGCTAATCATGGCTGGAGTCTCTACCATAGCGACTGTTGAAGATACTCACAGAGCACAGGGTAAAATAAAAATAAAACCTTAAACCACAACCTTGAAAAGATAGTGAATTCTCTATTATTATAAACAGAACAAAAGCAAACATGCTGAAGGGATGGGTGGTAGGGGTAAATACGGAGTTGGGTAAAGAGAGGAATCACTGTGGGACTTCACATCTGGACTTGAGGGAGTTGCTATCACCAGTCAGTCAAGAATGGGAGGGAAGAAAGAGTACACAATAGGGAGCCCTCCTGGGGCTCAACAGCACAAAGAGCTGCTGTTATCCATGTTGGGTGTGTGTTTGCCAGAAATATCAGGGCTGCTGGAACTCCAGAACTTACTTTTGTGTAGTCTAAATTACCTTGACTATGTAAGAACTCCAGTTAGAGAGCATAGCTTCATTATCCATTTGTAGCCAAAAGATAACATGATTCAGGATTATAAATTTTCTGTCTCCAATTTTTCCTCAAGTTTTGAGAAGCAGTCCTAGCAAAAATCCATCAAATTATGATGACAATACTATTATTTATAAATCAGCCGTTCAAGGAAAAGAAGATTGTAGTTTCACTTAAATAGGATTTATGATATTAGTTATTAATTTTAACAGCTACTTTTCTAAGGTTTAAGATAATAATAGTAATAGCTAATAAATATTACTGTAGGCTGAAAATACAATAAAACTACAATTAATTCGGAAAAAAGCCTATTGGAAAATTGAGTTCCATCTTCATTAGCGTTGTAACTGACCTCTGTTATATATCATCTTATAGTCCAGCTCAAAATGACCAAGGCAATGAAAACTTTCACCACTTCATTTAGAAAATTGTAGAATACTGCTGAAAAAAACTATCCTTCACTTTGTACAAGACCAAACATATCCAAATCAAAACAAAGGGAGACAATTTCACACTGATCAAATTAGTAACAATAATGTTTTAAAATAACATAAGCACACACATAGATTGTTAATGACAGTATAAATTTATATAATCCTTTTAGGAAGTAATTTGGAAATTACCAGACATCTGGAAATTTCCTAATAGAAATAATAGCTAAATGATACGTGTTTCACGTTATTGCTTTTTATCTTAACAACTTCACAGAGAGCTATTAATATGCCCATTCTACAGATTAGTAAATTAAAGTTCTGAGAAAATAAGTTACTTGCCCAGTAATTGCCAATAAGTGATGAAGCTAGGTTTCAACCCAGAACCTCTCATTTTAAAGCCGACCTATTTGCAACTACACTACCCTACCTCTCCTGAGGAAGTCAAAAAAGAGAAGAAAAAGAATAAAGTTATATTCATGAAGATGGGCATTATATATTTTTTTAAATAATGGAAAACTCAAAATAGGAAAGTCAAGTAAATGATGAGACATCCATTGCATAAACAATTATAAAATTACTATAAATAGTAAACTATAGAAAAATGTTTATAAAAAATCAGTAAAAAATGTATTTGCAATATGATAAGACATCTGCAAAAATATACATTCATATAGCACGACTGGGAAGAGAACTGGAAAAAACAAACTATTGCCATTGTGAAGAATTTCACTACTGGTATTTAATTTTATTTTTTTGTTTATCAGTTTCTTCAGTCAATCAAGATTACTCTAAGCAACCTTACAAATCTATTATGCTAGTTCATCCCAATCAAATAATTCCTAAAACTTAACTATAATTTACTTATATCACAGATTTATTCAAAATACTTTTTATCAGTGTTTCAGAAGCTTCCAGTATGAGATCTGTGCCTTAACATCAATGATTTTTGCAATTATGATGTAAAGTGTACTTGTGAAATCTCTTAATTTAGATTATACATAACTAAAATTAGCTAATTCTTTTTACTTTCATAACTTTGCAATCACAACTTTGCAATCACTCCTCAACTCCAGTGTCCACCCAGGAATGATCAGCCTAAAGGTTGTAGGTGTTTTAAAGATTAGTTTCCTAAGAGCATGATCTCTAAATGAATACTTATAAAGTAACTAAAATATCTTAACTGTAAAGAATTTTCATTGTCTAAACAGTTTTGAGAATTACTAATTATGTCAAGTCTCTTTGAAGTAAATGAACTTTATTTCCACTTTACCAAAAAAGAAAAGTAAGGATTTGGTAAAAGTAATTTCCCTAAAAATGGCAGGGTGAGCTATAAAGAGAATTCACTCTTTAGCCACACAAGGTGACACGGAAGAGGCCCATTCAGCCTAGGGTTTGGCTTCTCTCAGCAACATAAACAGACATTTTATGGGAAAGTTAAAGTAGCTGTTCTCCAATGATATCAAACTCATAAGAGAAGGAATGTAATTTAAACATCTCTAAACTCCTCCTTATGAATCTGCCATTTAGGAATCTTTTTTGGTCACCCCACTGTCTAATATCCAACTGGGTTACTCTTAGCCAGACTTAGGACACCTATAAAACTACTATTTTCATCACAGAATTTTGGAGTTAAAAGGACTCTTAAGAACCATTGAATTTATTTATTTAACTAGGGGAAATAAAAGCTTTTCCAAGAAAGTTACTTCGTGTGGCTACTTTATGGCAAATCTAGGCCTGAAACTAAGAGATGCAACCAAATGTCTTAAACCTGGGCTCCATATTTCTCCCTTACTGCTAACATTTTTATCTTACCTCATGTCAATGGGAGCATACACATATCCTTTCAACGTTTTCAGACACACACTGCAGTAGACAAAATAAACTACAGTACTCATTCTCTTCTTCATGACGAGTTCCATAATGGAGGAAAACAATCAACAAATATTATAAAAAACCGGTGTAGAGAAACTGGTACGTGTGTGGGAGGGGATAATAGTTTATTAATTCTGCTTTCCACTGAATGCTTGTTTTAAGATTTTTAGCACTCTAACTGATCTTCAAGGTAGTAATTGTCCACCTTAGGCCAAATAAAAGATTCTAATGTCATCATGAGCGGATACCAAATTACTGTCATCACCACTAATATAATATGGTTCAGTCTTATATTCAATTCACTTCATCATTTGTATAGTGTAATTTCATTTTAATAGGAGATTTATGGTAGGATATACAGAAAATTTACAACAGTGGTTGCTTCTGGGAAGGAGGACAGGACATGGGAGTATGGAATTTGGGAGAGGGGACTTAACACTGTATACTCCTGACTGTTATTGGAAATTTTTACCCTAGCATATTACTTTTCAATATTCATTAATTAAAATTTTCCTTTTAAAAACATACCTATATGCATGTAATTTTATTACTAAATATTTTCAATGAAACAATTATCCTAATTTTTCTCTTTTAAGCAAGTTTTCAGTATTGCAATTCGTAAAATCTCATAGAAATTTTCAGAAAGAAAAAGAACCAACCCAGTCACAAATCTCAAAGCAGAATTCCAGGATTTAAAGTATAAGAACATGTACAGAGGAACGAGAGGTTCCTAAGGGAGCATTAAGTTCAAAAACCTTTTGAGGAAAAGCTCTCCCCCATCTTTAAATGGCTAGGTTTAAAAATGGGATTTGAACAGAGCTTCTGTCTCCAGGGGGAGAGGGGTACCTTATGGTGTGAAAAGTAGAAATTAGAATTTGGTTTCTATCTTCTCGGCCGGCGACAGAGGGTCAGAGTGAGTTGGATAAGGACCTCGGAACAGTCACGGCCACAGCAAGAAGAAAGGGGCGAGACTGGGGAGTTTCTCCGGGATGCGTCTGCCTCAGAGGCAGCAGCCGTTCCCGTGCACATGAATCGTGTTCCGGGACGTTCCTGGGGCTCGGGGTAACTGAGAAACCCCACGCACTGAATCTCTATAGATAATTTCCTCTTAGTGGAGCTCGGGAGAGGGGCTGCGGGAATCCATTCGCTTTAACAAGCCGCCACATCATCACCCTCCCCCGTCCAAGGCACACCTCACCTCGCTGTCTACTTGTGTCAGGGCCAGCTGTCAACACAAGCCTTTGTGTCTCATTCTGAATAAAAATGGTCCTCGGCCACTCACAGAAAACTGGAAATGATGGCCGGAGACACCCGCTCCTGACGAAGTGACATTTGGTGCGGAGGAAAGAAACCCATGGACGCTGGGCGAACGCTCAGCCACGTCTGAACGCTCTCAACTTTACCAAGCTGAGCTCTACCCCTCCACTCCCGGTCACCGCCGCATCTCCGTACCTGCCGTCCGCCAGCCCCAGCGACCCCCTCACGCCCCGGGGGCTCCGCGAGGCCGGTCGGGGCGCGCCCCCTCGTCGCCTCTGCGCCGCCTGCGCTGCCGGGCGCGCCGCAGCCTCCCTCATCCCACGCTCGGGCTGCCTCGCTCCCGCCACAAAGGCAGCGAGTAGAACCCGGGGTGACAGGCCTTTGGCCTCCGGGCGTGGAGAGCACGGGCTGGGTCCCTTCGGTGGGCGACGCGAGGCGGCGGGAAGAGAGCGGCTTCGGACCCCAGGCTGGCACAGGCGCCTGCCTTCGCCCCACAAACGCACTCGTGCTCACACCCCCGCTCCGCCTTCCTATTCCTCCCGAAAAAGTCCGCCGCTGCGCTGCCCGGCGCAGGCAGGGCGTCCAGCCCGCCAAAGGGCAGCGCCTGCCCGGCAGAGGCGTGCGCTCGCGCCAGGCTGGCGACCTCTCACCTCCGCACGCCCGCGCCCCGGAGTCCCCGCAGCCGCTCACCTGGCCCCGGCGGGGCGCGAGGGCAGAGGACCAGGGGGTGGCCCTCGCCTCGGCCGGGCTCGTCTCCCCACCCCCAGTCCAGGTCCCAGCGCCGCGCTCCGCTCGCTCCGGCCGCCCTCCTCCGAGATGCTAGCGCCGCCGGCGGCTGCGGTCTCTGTGGCAGGCTCGCGGGCCGCGCGCTCAGTTCCCCGGGGCGGAGCGAGGCGGCGGCCGCCGCGGCCGGAGGCGGATTCCTCAGGTGCTGCCCCTCCCGCCTGCCCAGAAGCTCCGCGGCGGGGACTCCCGCGCCTCCTCCCCCTGCCCCGCCTCTCGCCCTCCTGCTGCCTCCGCGTCCGCGAGTGGCCTTTAGGGCTCCCTGGCCCTCCGTGAGTGTAGTGGGCGCACATTTCCCCCCTTCCAAAGACGCCTCCACACTGTGGAGCCTTCAATGCACTGTCCTCACGCCTCCATTTCCAAACTCCACCAAACAGATGGATGCGGTCACTGTGGGCGTGCAGGGGGTCTTCGGGGAAGGATTGCCCCCTAGGGCCGCTGACGCGGGCAGCCAAGGAGAAAAATTGTTTTCCCGCCGAGCCCGCGTTCATTCAGAGTGCTCTCGCCTCATTGCGCGATTGCTTTCTCTGCTCACTGGACGGCGGCCAAAGAGCCCTAAGCACGAACTCGGCCTGGGCAATGGTGGGTCAAAAACCCTTGGCCTTTTGCATGAAGCGGGTAGGGCAGGGGCAGGGACAAGGCGCGGACAAAACCAAACAAGCCCCAGAGCACTGGGCCAGAGCAGACTTTTTGCAACTTCCAGATGAGCAAGGCCCCCGGCCCGGGCTCAGGCCAGCGACTCGGCTCGAATCATCGGGAGCCTCCCGGGACCGCAGGGGAAGCTCCGCCCCAGGGGCAGCCACGGCTTGCGGGCCCTGGGCCTTGGCGGGTGCTGCGGGGTCAGTGTTCTCCGGAGATGCGGCGGCCCGATAGTGACAGATTCAGCTCCACTTTTCACAGCTGGCGGCTGTAGTTATTAAAAGTGTAGCTCCTCCATTTCTTTAAGCTGTAAATTGTTGCCACAGATACGCAACTACACCTGGAAAAAGAAGCTCCACGCTGGATGTGGTGGAAGAATCTAGGTAGAGGAAAGGTGATCTATTTTTAGTGCCTTTGGGGGCAGTGTAGCCCCGGAGAGCTCGGCATCTTCTTGGGGGGAGGGGAGGCTAGCGGCGCCCATTCCCGGGTGGATTGGTCTCGCTGTCAGGTGTTACTGTATAATTGAAAATTGTAGTTTAAAGACAGCATCAATTAAATTGGATCTCAGATGCTAAGTCAGTATTTTTGTTTGTTTCTCCTGCTTTCTTTTTCTTTTTCTTTTTTTCTGGAACCGAAATACATTTTTCTTTCTTTTCTCTTTTGGTCAATGCAGAGGAAATTAACTGGAAATCTGGAATCACCAGAAAATAACTCAAGGCATAGTTCAGTTGTGACTAGCAAAGCAAAAGTGAGTGATTCATTCATGGTTTGTCTTCTCTCCCTCCTCCACTGGGAAGACATACTCAGCTGTTATTTGTTTTAAATCATGTTTTGCTCCTTGTGGGGTTAAGGAGCTGAAATGTTTGTGTTGTTGTTTTACAATTAAATTCCCATTGTTGGGCCTTTAAAAACGCCTAGGGACATTTTTAGGTGACTTGAACGTGGAAAACGTTACTTTCCCAATCATTGCCATACTCCCACAGTTCGGGTCATGCATACAACACGGGCTTAGTAAATCAATATTTTTTAAAAAATAACTACAACATAGAAAGGTGCAGATGATTAGCAGTATAGCTAAAGGGAATTCAATGTCACTCAGCAAACTCATCATGAGAACTGGCCACATATGTGTAAAAGACACTATGTACTTTAGAAACCTGAGATTTCAGGTTCACCTGGTGACTATAAGCTCATAAGAAGTTAAAGCAGGTGAGAATCTTTTGAAAAACAATTCTTCATGAGGTCTGTAGAGTTGGGGGCTTGGGGAGAAACAGGAGGAACACCTTTCATTTTAAAGATAAGGAAACTGCAAACACTGAGCAGCCTTAAAGTAAAATCACAGTGCAGCTTTCTCTCAGTTTAGTTCAAGGACCATTTGTTGAGTGCCAAGCACACTAGACTGTAGAGATGTGAAGGCAAACATGGCACAGTCACTGAAGGACCTTAGTGTAATATTACAGGACTGTGGTATTCATTCTTCATCCGTTCAATAAACATTTATTAAGCACCCACTGTGAATCAGATAGCATAGTCCACCAGTGGCATTAGTGATTCATCAGTAAACAAGGCAAGTCCCTAACAAAGTTAAAAGTTAGAGTAATCTATTGATATTCTGGTAGGTTGAAATAGTTCAATGTCACCCTTATCAGATAACATACTCTCTTGTCCTGAATTTGGGTATATGCCTTATGCCTCCTTTGGGATTTGTATATCCCTCATCAGACTTCCGTGATTATGAAAGATGATAGAGTTAAAAGTGAACACTCTGTAGGTAGACCCCGTAGTTTTGAACCCTGGCTCTAAGACTTAACCTATTATGTAAACTTGACCAAGCTACTTGACTCCATCATAATAGTATGTACTTCAGGGAGTGGGTATGTGGATTGAGAGGATGCATTAGTGCCTGGAACACTATTACATGTTAACTGCTATCATTGTCTGTGAATCCATCCACTCAGCCCCATAACAAGGATTCCCAAATGCTTCTACATAGATATGCTGCATTAAAACCCCAAGAGCAGTGAAAAATGTGAGACTCATAGCAGAGCCCATGTAAATGATAGGATCCTTCTGAGTGTCTATTGTGATGCTTTATTATTATCCTTTGCTTTAGCAATGGGTAAATTTCTATGATTGTATCCTGGTTGTGCTCTCATTAACACCCTTTTGCCCTTGGCTCCACACTCTGGCATAAGCAACAAAGGCAAAACTAGGTAAATTGATTCATAAAATTAAAAACTTTCGTACATCAAAGGATGATATCAAGAAAGTGAAAAAACAACCCACAGTATGAGAGAAAATATTTGCAAATCACATATCTGGTATAAAAAAAAAATCTATTAGCCAGAATATATAAAGAACATTCACAACTCAAAAATAAAGAGACAAACAATACAAATGAAAAACGGACAAATAATTTTAATAGATATTTCTCCAGAGAAGATACAGAAATGGCCAATAAGCACATGAAAAAGTGCTCAAATCATTAGCCACCAGGGAAATGCAAATCAAAACCACAGTGAGATACCACTTCACACTCATTACAATGGTTATTATCAAAACACAAAACAAACAAAACAGCTCTGGAGATAAGAGTTGTAGCCCTCATCAAACTGTACTTGAAACTTGCCTGAGAACTGTTATCTCAGTTAAATGAGCCCAAATTCTACTTACTATTAAGCTTCTTTGTAATGGTGTTTGATGTTACTTGCAATTAATTAAAAGACTCAATAAAGAGGAAGATAAAATATACAAAAAATACTGAAGAGCAAAAACCTAGTAAAAGTTAAATAATTATTGATAATGTTTTAATACAATCTAATGTAAATGTTAAGACAAGGTTCACATTATAGAAAAAGCAAAAATTAAACTATTAAAAATAATCTAAAATTAAAATTCCAGTTTATTTCAACAAACTGGGAGGTATGGGCTCTTAGAGAGAGAATTTTAACTGTTAAAAGTCTCATCATGTTTGGGGGGCACAATGGGGAATAAGGGATAGATCCCTTTTTTTCTCGATATTTATAAGCATTTATCAGTTCAATTTTTTTTAATTTAAAGATAATAACCACAATTGGTTGTAGAACTTTCAAATAATTTGAGGTGAAAAAAATACAAAGAAAACTACCAATACCACAAAAGTCAGGAAAAGATGGAAAAATAAAGCATAATAAAGAGAAAACATAACTTAAGGTATATGAATACCTTCTTAGCACTAACAACAATAAATCAAGTGAGTTAAATTTCCCTATTGAAAGACAAAAATCCCTCAGAATCAAAAAACAAACAAAAAAAATACAACTATATTCTCCTGAATAATATCTGAAATAAAATGACACAGAAAGATTGAAATTAAATGAATGGTCAATAAAGTTACAAGCAAGTGGAGAAAAAAAGAAGAAAAAGGAGCAATATAAGATCAAAGTGAAATTCATATTTAAAAAGTAAGCATTAGGTAGAACAACAAGGCCAATTTACTGTAGCAAAAGTTACAATAAAAAAAATAGTGGACACTCATTACTACATGCCGGGCACTTAGCTGTGTGCTTTACACACATTTTGTCAAATAATCCTTAAAATTCTATGGAATGACTGGTTAAGGCTTTCATTTTGCAGATGAGGCACCAGGCATTAGAGAGATTAGGCGATGTTCTCAGTGTCACAGTGATAGATGGACTTGGAACTCAAACTCTGATATGCTAATTCTAAAGTGCAAACACATAGCACCAAAATATTTAAATAAATAACTAATGGGAATAAAAGGAGAATTTATTTTAAAAATTTTAACCCATTTCTCTAAGAATTTGACAGATCACATAGACCAAAAATAAACAGAAAAGAGAGGATTTGGATAATGAACAAAACACATATGTAATACATATAGATAACTTTGAGCTCCAAAACCATAGGATATGCAAATACATTCTTTTCTAAAGTCCAAGAATATTAACAAACACTGAAATGTTCTAAGGCACAAAGAAAATCTTATCAAATTTTCAAGAATGCAAATCTAGGTCCTAAGGCATAGTTTTTGACCCTAACATAAGAAAGCTATAAATTAATTATTAAAAGATAACTAAAGTCTTCTTGATGATTTTTAAAATTTTTTCTAAATAAAAATAAGTATAATCTGCAAGCACAGATTAGTTAAAAATTATGAACGGTGAGCACACACTTATTAAAAATGTAGGGGTTCATGACACTGGATATTTGGCAATGATTTCTCTTTTTTTTTTTTTTTTTTTGAGACAAGGTTTCACTCTGTCACCCAGGCTGGAGTGCAGTGATGCAATCATAGCTCGTTGTAACCTCCAACTCCTGGGGTCAACCCTCAGCTTCCAGGGTAGCTAGGACTACAGATGTGGGCCACCACACCTGGGTAATTTTATTTTATTTTTTATTTTTTGGTAGAGACAGGGTCTTGCTATGTTGCCCAGCCTGGTCTCAAACTTCTGGCCTCAAGCCATCCTCCTGCCTCACTCTCCCAAAGTGCTGGGATGACAGGTGTGAGCCACCCTGTCTGGCTCAGTGATTTCTGAATATGACACCAAAGCACAGACAACAGAAATAGATCAAAGAGACTATATCGAAATGAAAAACTTCCGTGCATCAAAGGACACAATCAACAGAGGGAAAAGGCAAACTACAGAATGACAGAAAACATTTTCAAATCATATATCTGATAAGGGGTTAATATCCAGAATATATAAAGAACTCCTGCAACTCAACAACCACAAAACCCAACCAGATCAAAAAATGGACAAAGAACTTGAACTGTTCCAGAGAATATATATAAATGGCCAACAAGCAGGTGAAAAGATGTCCAACATCACTAATCACTAGGGAAATGCAAATCAAAACCACAATGAGATACCACCTCACACCCAGCAGGATAGCTACTATTTAAAAAAAACCAAAAAACAAAACAGCAAAAAATAAGTGTTGGCGAAGCAATTGTTTGAGCAGAAACTGAATAAAATGAGGGAGCAAGTCATGTGAATATATAGCAGAAAATTCCAGACAGACAGAAGAGCAAAAGCGAAGTTCCTGAAATAGGACTGTGAGTAGGAAGTTCTAGGAAGAGTAAGGAGAAAGCCTTGAAATAGTGCAATAAATGAGAGGAAAGGTCTAAGAAACAAAGCTGAAGAGATAGCCAGAGACTACATAGTAAAGGGCTTTGCAGGCATGAAAAAGATTTTGGACTTTGTTCCTACTATAGTAGGAACATGGGAAGCCACTGAAGGATTGAGAGCAGGAGGGTGAAATGTTTTGTTTCATTTAAAAATATCCCTCTGGCCAGGCGAGGTGGCTCACGCCTATAATCCTAGCACTCTGGGAGGCCCAGGCGGGAGGATTGCTCAAGGTCAGGAGTTCGAAACCAGCCTAAGCAAGAGCGAGACCCCGTCTCTACTATAAATAGAAAGAAAGAAGTTAATTGGCCAACTAAAGATATATATAGAAAAAATGAGCTGGGCATGGTGGCGCATGCCTGTAGTCCCAGCTACTCAAGAGGCTGAGGCAGAAGGATTGCTTGAGCCCAGGAGTTTGAGGTTGCTGTGAGCTAGGCTGACGCCACGGCACTCACTCTAGCCTGGGCAACAGAGTGAGACTCTGTCTCAAAAAAAATAAATATATATATATATCCCTCTGGCTACAGTGTAGAGAATGGGCAGTGAGTGTGAGGAGCAGGAGTGGAGGTGAAGAGACCAGTTTGGTGGCTATTACAGAAATTCATGTCAGACGGTGATAGTGGCTTGAACTAAGAGGGGAATGGTAGGGGCACTGAGAAATATTGGATGAGTGATGTGTTCTGAAGACAGAGTCGACAGGATTTGCTGAAGGATTTGATGCTGAGTGTGAAAAAACATGAAGAATCAAGGCAGGCAGTACAGTTTTGGTCTTAGCAACTGAATGAATGGTGGTGCCTTTTGTTAAATAAAGACTAGGGTTGGCCGGGTGTGGTGGCTCACACCTGTAATCCTAGCACTCTGGGAGGCTGAGGCAGGAGGATCGCTCAAGGTCAGGAGTTTGAAACCAGCCTGAACAAGAGCGAGACCCCATCTCTACTAAAAATAGAAAGACATTAATTGGCCAACTAAAAACATATAGGAAAAATTAGCCGGGCATGGTGGCACATGCCTGTAGTCCCAGCTACTCGGGAGGCTGAGGCAGAAGAATTGCTTGAGCCCAGGAGTTTGAGGTTGCTGTGAGCTAGGCTGATGCCACGGCACTCTAGCCTGGGCAACAGAGTGAGACTCTGTCTCAAAAAAAAGAGAGACTAGGGTTAAGCAAGTAAAACGAAGGAAGGAACAAAGGAAGGAAGGAAGGACAAGTGTTGGCGAGGAGGTGGAAAAATTGGAACCCTTATGCATTGTTGGTGGGAACGTAAATTGGTGCAGCTGCTGCAGAAAACAGTATTGCAGTTCCTCAAAAAATTAAAAATAGAACTACCATAAGGTCCAGCAATTCCACTTCTGGGTATATACTCCAAAGAATTGAAGCAAGGTCTTCACATGAAGACACACGTTATTTTAGTTTTTGACATTTAAAAAGACAGTGTTATGTACAGAAAAGCTTCTACATCTTTTCCCTGTGGTCTGATAATCACTGCCTCCCCTCCTTCCATGTTACCTTTGACAGCTCCATTGGCCTAGAGGCTGGGTTATTAATGATAAAAATGACATGGTTATGTAATTCCTATCAATTCTCTGAGGTGTTCCGTGATACAGTAGTTCCCCCTCATCCACAGGGCATAAGTTCTAAGACCCCCAGTGGATGCCTAAAACCATGTGTAGTACCAAACCCTATGTATACTGTGCTTTTTTTGATCTGATAACCAAGACCACCACTGAATGACTAACGGACAGGTAGCATAGATGAGCACACCTCATTTTATTATGCTTCACTTTATTCACCTCACACATACTGTGTTTTTGACAAACTGAAGGTTTGTGGAAATGCTGCATGGAGCAAGTCTATCAGCAACATTTTTCCAACAGCACATGCTCACTTCATGTCTCTATGTCACATTTTGATAATTCTTGCAATATTTCAAACTGTTCCATGACTACTGTATCTGTTATCATGATTTGCGATCAGTGATCTTCAGTTTACTATTGTAATTGTTTTGCGTGTGTCACAAACTGTGCCCATAAAAGACAGTGAACTTCATCCATAAATGTGTAAGCTCTGACTGCTCTACTTACTGTCCATTCCCCCATCTCTCTCCCTCTCCTCAGACAACCTTATTTCCTGAAACACAACAATATTGAAATTAGGCCAATTAATAACTCTATAATGTCCTCTAAGTGTTCAAGTAAAAGGAAAATTTCCATGTCTCTCACTTTCAATCAAAAGCTAGAAATGATTAAGCTTAGTGAGGAAGGCTGGTGGAAACTCTCCACCAGTAAGCCAAGATAAGCAGAAAGCTAGGCTTCTTGCACCAAGGACTTAGCCAAGTTGTGAATGCAAAAAAAAAAAAGAAAGAAAAGTTCTTGAGGAAAATTAAAAATGCTACTCGAGTGGGCACACAAATTATAGGACAGTAAAACAGCCTTATTGCTGATATGGAGAAAGTTTGAGTAATCAGGATAGAAGATCAAACCAGCCACAATATTCCCTTAAGCCAAAACCTACTCCAAAGCAAGGGCCTAACTTCCTCAAATTCTGTGAAGGCTCAGAGAGGTGAGGAAGCTGCAGAAGAAAAGTTGGAAGCTAGTAGAGGTTGGTTCATGAGTTTTAAGGGAGGAAGCCATCTCCATAACATAACAGTACAAGGTGAAGCAGCAAATGCTGATGTAGAAGCTGCAGCAAGATATCCAGAAGATTGAGGTAACGTCACTGATGAAGGTGGCTACACTAACCAACAGATTTTCAGTGTAGACAATAGACAAAACAGCCTGATATTGCAAGAAGATGCTTTCTAGGACTTTCATAGCTAGAGAGGAGAAATCAATGCCTGGCTTCAAAGCTTCAAAAGATAGGCTTACTCTCTTATTAGGGGCTAATGCAGCTGGTGACTTTAAGTTGAAGCTAACGCTTATTTACCATTCTGAAAATCCTGGGGCCCTTGAGAATTATGTTAAATCTATTCTGCCTGTGCTCTATAAATGGAACAACAGAGCCTAGATGACAGCACATCTGTTTATAGTATGGTGTACTGAATATTTTAAGTCCACTGTTGAGACCTACTGCTCAGAAAAAAAGATTCTTTTCAAAAATTACTGCTCATTGACAATGTACCTGATCACCCAAAAGCTCTGATGGAGACGGCAAGGAGATGAATGTTGTTTTCATGCCTGCTGACACAACATCCATTCTGTAGCCTATGGATCAAGGAGTAATTCCAACTTTCAAGGCTTATTATTGAAGAAATACATTTTTGTAAGGCTATAGCTGACATAAATAGTGATTCCTCTGAAGAATCTAGGCAAAGAAAATTGAAATGAAAACCTCTGGAAAAGATTAACCATTTCAGATGGCATTAAAGAACATTTATGATTCATGGGAGGAGGACAAAGTATCAACATTTAGAAGAGTTTGGAAGAACTTGATTCTGAGCCTCATTGGTGACTTTGAGGGGTTCAAGACTTCAGTCTAGAAAGTAACTGCAGATGTGGAAATAGCAAGAGAACTAGAATTAAGAGTGGTGCCTGAAGATGTGACTGAATTGCTGCAGTCTCAAGATAAAACTTGAACAGATAAGGAGTTGCTTCTTATGGATGAGCAAAGAAAATGGTTTCTTGAGATGGACTCTACTCCTGGTGAAAATGCTGTGAATATTGTTGAAATGATAACAAAAGACTTAGAATATTTCTTAAACTTAGTTGATAAAGGAGCAAGATTTGAAAGGATTGCCTTCAACTTTGAAAAAATTGAACTGTGGGTAAAATGGTATCAAACAACAATACATTCTACAGAGAAATCTTTTGTGGAAGGAAGAGTCAATCAATGAGGCAAACTTCACTGTTGTCTTATTTTAAGAAATTGCTGGCCAGGCGCAGTGGCTCAGGTTTGTAATCCCAGCACTCTGGAAGGGCAAGGTGGAAGGATCCCTTGAGCTCAGGAGTTTAAAACCAGCCTGAGCAAGAGTGAGACCCCCATCTTGGCTAAAAATAGAAAAAATTAGCCGGGTATAGTGGTACGTGTTTGTAGTCCCAGCTGCTCAGGAGGCTGAGGCAGGAGAATCACTTGAGCCCAGGAGTTTGAGGTTGCTCTGAACTAGGCTGATGCCAGGGCACTCTAGCCCAGGTGACAGAGTGAGACTCCATCTCAAACAAACAGAAAAGATTAAAAAAAATTTAAAAATAAAACAAAAAAGAAATTGTCACTGTAACTTTCAGCAACCATCACCCTGATCAGTCAACCATCACCCTGATCAGTGTCAACATCGAGGCAAGACCCTCCACCAGCAAAAAGATCACAAGTCATTGAAGGCTCAGATGATCCTTAGCATGTTTTAGCAATGAAGTATATTTTAATTAAGACATGTACATTTTTTAGACAAAACACTATTGCACACTTAGTAGACTACAGTATAGTGTAAATATAACTTTTATATGCACTGGGAAACCAAAAACTTTGTGTGACTTACTTTATTGTGGTATTCATCTTATCACGGTGGTCTGGAACTGAACCTACAATATCTCTGAGGTGTGCCTGTACAGGATGGACTGCGGCACAAAGGAATGATTCATTTCCCTGGGTGGGACAGAGTGGGACAGCATGAGATTTCATCACACTACTCAGAAGAGCATGCAATTTAAAACATACATTGCTTATTTCCGAAATTTTCCATTTAATATTTTTGGACTGCAGTTGACTGGGGGTAACTGAAACCCCAGAAACCAAAACCATGGATAATGGGGGACTCCTGTATACAATTTGGTCTCCATAGGAACAGTCCTTGCTTTTACAAAGACCAATCCACACTCTGATAAAGGAATCTGAATTTGTTTTCAAGCCACTGACATTCTCACCTAGGGTATGAAGCCTCCTGGTGAACTCTTTAATACCCTCTTTCTCTTGGCCTCTGGTTTTCACAGCATTTTGCAAGCATGTTTCATAACTGTGGCTTGGGATTGTGACTGTGACAGTTAGTTTATGTCAATTTAGCTAGTTTAGAGTACCCAGTTATTTAAGCAAACACTAATCTAAGTGTTGCAAGCAAGGCACACAGGGAGCAAAACGTAAGGAGACACTCCCTCTCAGGTGCCAACCCTGCATTTTCACAACCCTGAGAGTGAAGACCTTCCTAAATTTTGCACCCTAGATGCCTGTTGAGTGCAATATGTTTTAAAAGCATGAGAAAATTGTACACAAAAATTATTACAAATGTGTAAAAAGAGATTCTGCCCCCCCAAAAAAACTAAAGGAAATTTACTATTAATAAATTATTAATAATAGCTATGTAATAGTAGCTGTAATTTTTTCCTTTTGTACTTTTTATCATTTTACAAATATTTAATGGGCATGTTATCCAATTCAAATAAAAAAAGCTTTTAAAAAAATGCACAGTATATTGTACTTTACAATCCTATAGTAATGTTAGCAGGAAATGTGAGAGAGAGTGGGAATCAATGGATACAGGCAGGCAGGGAAAATGGAGAATTGGCCCCAAGATTGCCTCCCTGTTTTCAAGTACCTATAGGACTATCATTTTTATTTTTTTCTTGATGATCAAGAAGGCCATTTCTAGTGGAACTCTGTTTACACCCCTCCGGTAAGATGTGAGCCATCTCCACAGAGCCCTTGACAGCGACCAACCACTATTATCCACTGTGTGTGTCAGTGGAGCCTCCCATGCATGTGGAGTTGATGATTTGGTAAATATATCTAGAGGCTTTTTAAAAGCATATTCCTGGAATTCGGGCTCCCTACTGTTAAAATAAATAAATTGTCTACATGGACATGCCAGAAAGGAGTTGGGCTTTGGAGCTAAGGTCAAGGGTAGGGTCAATCAGCAGGGGTCTTATAAAACCCCAGAGGCTGACATTTCAATGCAGAGTAAGGTTTTTTTTAAATGTAAAAGTAAGTGTTTGCAGATTCTTGAAACAAACAAACAAATGTGACCTGGCATCTTTTTGCAGATAAGGGAAGGAGGAGTGTCTGTTTTTAAAAAAAAAGAAAAAAGAAAAAAGCTCTCCAGCTGTTATTAGTTGATAAAATCATAATTAAATAAAGCACCAGGCCTTATTTAATAACAAGGTAACTTTTTTAGGCTTAACTATTGTTTCAATTAGGTAATTTTCTACCATATATCAAACAGAGCCCCTTTGATGGACAAATTTAAGCACAAAAGTTGTATCTAAAGGCAGTGTCTTTGGAGAAAACACCAGAGAATCAAAAGACTGTACAATTAAGACCAAAGAAAGAATTAGGTTTCAGTTATGTACTTGGAACCATTTCAGTGTTTTAGTGTAATACAGATTTACCTGTAACTGCAACTTGGTTTGGGTTACTTAAAGGAAAAAAATGAACAGATTCTCTAAGTTTGGAATGTATAAAAATCATGTTTCTTATAAGTTCTAAGTAAAATCAGCACTAGCAAAATAATTAGGTTTCACATAGCTTTATAAATATACATTTAATGTACAAATGCAGAATCATAGCATTTTTAAAGCCGAAAAGGCATTCATATTACCCAAATTGAGTTATCAGAACACAGTTCAACATGATGCTTTATTAAAAAGGTATTCTAGGCAAGGCACAGTGGCTCACTCACACCTGTAATCTCAGCACTTTGGGAGACTGAGGTGACAGGATCACTTGAGGCCAGGAGTTCAAGACCAGCCTGGGCAAATAGTGAGACCCTGTCTCTACCAAAAAAAAAAAAAAAAAGTATTCTATAGTCAAATAAGTTTTGGAAATGGCACGTACTTTACCCTTATCTTGAAAATCCACAATTCAAATAATCATATCAAAAGCTGGAGGAATTCTACTGGGTACAATAAGTACCCAGTATAACTTTGTTTAACCCAAAGTTTGTGAAATACACATGACCATAGAGCCCCTTTTTTGCATAATATCTATTAATATTTTGTAGGACCTCTGGGAAACACTGCTCTAGGCCAATGTTCTCATATTTATAGAAAGAGGGGACACAGGGATAAACTGATTTGTTTAAGGAAACAGTCCTTTATTTACTTAGAAAAACTCTTAGGTAAATAAGCTACAATGTATTTTTAAAATCAACTAAAATTATTTTCTTCCTATTGAAACTTTGCTTTGAATTGTCAGTGATCATAGGCAAAAACAATCTAGGCTTGCCTTGTTTTCTGCAGCTAGACTTTGGTGAAAAATAGTACATACTCTAGTCTTCCATGACTCTTAAGTAGGATTATGTAAATCAAATAACTCAGCATCTGATGTAAATTAAACCCTTTTTTGGGGGGGAGGGGTAAGTTGCCTATTAATGACCTAGCCATGAAAATATCATTGTAAATAACCCTTTCCAGGTTCTGTAGAGTTTCCACTACCCTAGAATATCTTCTCTGATAACTCCCATTCATAGTGATTTTGCTTTTCTTTGATCAAAATGTAATCGAGTTCTGTCTTCTATTGTTACTTACCTGCCTTGTGTGTGTATCTAATCTTCCAAAGCAGATTGCAAGCTCCTAGAAAGCTAGAACTAATTCTTCCTTTTCCTTTGAGTCATCCTAGACACATAATAGATTCTGAAGAAATACTTTCAAAAGGCTCGCAAATGACCAATTGAATGAAATAGGGAGAAATGATTAGCAGGAAGAATTAGGATAGGAGCCCAGCCATTCACTGTCTTTCTACCTTCAGTACAGAACTCTCCCTCCCTCTCAGCTTGTATGGCTGGCAACACCCTCTTAGCACTTTTATCTAGAAGTCCACGGTAAAGTAGGGTGCCATTGCTCAAGGGATGCTGCCTGATCCTGCCAAAATTCCAGTGAATCAGTGAGAAGCTCATTAAATCAGCAGGGCAAGTACATGTCATGCCCAAAATCTTTTTGGAGCTCAAATAGGCTTTACTCAATAATAAAATGAAAGCCTGGTTTTATTTCTACTTGTTTGGCCTCTGATTCATTAGGTACATTCCCTAAAAGCAGTTGCTTTTGTGACACTCAGTTAAACTGTCTCGTCAAAGAGAACCTAATCTCAGAATAGGAACAGTTCTAATTATTGTTTTACCTTCTTCATGGCAAGACCCTAGAGAAGTTGAAGAGGAAGAAAGGAGACTCCCTGTTTCTCCTCATTGCTGATGTGGTTGGAGCACAAGCTCTGTACTGAAAAGGTTTAAACAAACCCGCCACCCACAAAGTCCCCTGAGATCCACGGTTCCCAGGAATTACAGCTGTTGTTACATGTACACCTTCAATAGATATGGACCGATATTGTCAGATTAATTAATTGTTATTGCCTACAAACAAGTCACTAAGTGTTGATTGTGCAGGCACCAAGTTCTCAGTACTGCTTTAGGCACTGTGGGGTTATAGATGTATGAAGGTATTGGTTCCTCCCTTTGAGGCTTTTGCAATCTAATAAGGTGAGATAAGACTACCACTGAAAACAACTGTGAACAATACAAGGCTGTGTACGTGATCCGGTGCTGACTTGGGGGCCTTGGACTTTAACTGCAACAATAATTTACTGAGAGGGGAATGCCATTGGGTGTTTCAGTTGTAAAAGAAGACTTCATGAAGAAAATAGACAGGAGCTGAACATTGAGAGAAGAACAGGGTTTGAGGCAAAGGAGACAGGCCGTCCTTTCCAGTTTCAAGCAACATCATTTTGTTAATTCTTTGAGGTGCCCCAATTCTTGATTGCTACAAGGCAGAAGGTATAAAACAAATGTATTTTCAATCACTGGGCTATTATTTTTTTTAATTTGCTTTTTACTGTAGCCCACTTACCAAGTGAACGGGGCTATTACTTTTTTAAAATTACCTGCAATAAATGGTTAATTTAGTGACCAATAAATAAATTCACTCAATTTTTTTAAAAGCCAGTCAAATTTAGCAGTGGGGGGTTGAATAATTCACTCAATTTTCCATTACCTATTTGGCATGGTGAGGCCAATAATTTGGCTGATTAGCTTTAGAGTTATTAATTACACGGATAAACTGATTAGTAAATAAAAACAAAGTGCTTACAATGTGTTAGGCCCTGTGTTAGGTGCTGGGAATAAAATGGTACATAAATAATCAAGATGCCTGTCAAGTTTAAATGTGATGTATGTGTCATCGGAGAAAAACATAGAGAGCTATGGAAGCATAAATCAGGAAAGTCGAATTTAGATTGGAAAGGCAGTGAAAAATTTCTTGAGAAATTGATAATTTAAGCTGAAACTGGAAGTATATAGGAGTAGGAGGTAGGGGAGACAGGACTAGAGTATTCTAGTAACAGAAAGACAGTGCATGTGCTTGGAAGATAAAGTGAGATAAGCCTGGACAAATAAGTAGAGCTGGGTCATATTTATCTATGTTAAAAATATAAATTATAAATAAATTACAAATTAGCAAGCTGAAATATTCAGCAGTGGTGGCATTTAATTTTTATCCTTTTGTCACAAACTACAATAAGAATCAAATTTCTCTTATGATGAAAGCAATTTGAGAGGATGAACTTAAAACAGAAATGCCTTGTTATTGCCTTCCATGCTTCCTTTCACAGAGTAGATATATACAAGATACAAACAGAACTTTAAAATTCCAGCTAAAGTTGTTACCTCTAAAATTATGAAATAGAGAAATAAGTCCCCCAGGAGGCAACATAGTGAAGTAGTTAGGTGCATGCAATGTTAGAGCCAGACTTCCTGGGTTTGAATTCCAGCTAAATTCAAACTAGCTAGGTAAATTTGAGCCTCAGTTTTCCTACCTTTAAAATGAGGATAGATTATATTCAAAGCGAAAGCAACAAAAGAAAAAAAAGATAAATTGGAATTTATCAAAATTGAAAACTTTGGTGGCTGGGTGTGATGGCTTGGGCCTATAGTCCCAGTTATTCAAGAGTTTGAGGCAGGAGGATTGCTTGAGCCCAGGAGCTCCAGATAAGCCTGGGCAACATAATGAGAATTCATTTTTTTAAAAACCACAAAAACAAACAAACAAAATAAAAATAACAACAAAAATACTTCAGTGCTTCAGAAGACAAAATCAAGAAAGTGAAGAAAATCCACAGAATGGGAGAAAATATTTGCAAATCATGTATCTTATAAGGGACTTGGATCTAGAATATATTAAAAAATTATTATAACTTAATAATAAAAAGATAAATAACCCATTGAAAAATGGGAAAATGATCTGAATAGACATTTCTCCAAAGAAGATATACAAATTGCCAATAAGCACATAAAAAGAAGTTCAACATCATTAACCATCATGGAAATGTAAATTAAAACTACGATAAGATATCAATTCATATCAACTAATATCCTACAATAAAAAAAAGATGGGCAATAATATGTGTTGGTGAGGATGTGGAGAAATTGGAACCCTCTTACACTCCTGGTGGGAATATAAAATTGTGCAACCACTTTGGAAAACAGTCTGATAGTTCTTTAGACCGTGATATGGTTTGTCTATTTGTCCCCTCTAAATCTCATGTTAAAATTTGATTCTCTATCTGCTTAATTTCTAAAGGAAAAAAAAAATTTGATTCTCTGATGTTGGAGGTGGGGCCTAGTGGGAGATGTTTAGGTCATGGGAGTGGATCCCTCATGAATGGCTTCTTGCCCTCCCCACAGTAATGAGTGATCTCTCACTCTATTAGTTTCCATGAGAGCTGGTTGTTTAAAAGAGCATGGCACCCCTCATCCTTACTCTTCTGCCTCTCTTGCTGGGTGACATACCTGCTTTCTCTTTGCCTTCTGCCATGATTGTAATCTTGCCAAGGTGTTCACCAAAAGCAGATGCTGGTGCCATGTTTCTTGTACAGCGTGCAGAACTGTGATTCAAATAAACATCTTTTCTTTATAAATTACCCAGCCTCTGGTTTTTTCTTTATAGCAACACAAAATGGATTAAGAGACTTAAATGTAGAGTTACCACATGATCCAGCAATTCTAATCCTAGCTACATACTCAAGAGAAAGGAAATCATACATCTACATAAAAACCTGTACATTAACATTCATGGCAGCATTATTAATCATAGCCAAAATGTAGAAACAACCAAAATGTCCATCAACTGGTGAATGGATAAACAAAATGAGGTATATTCAAACACTGGAATATTATGTGATGGTAAAAAAGAATGAAGTACTGATACATGCTACAACATATATGAACCTTGAAAACAATATGCTAAGTGAAAGGAGCCAGTCACAAAGGACTATATATTATATGGTTTTATTTATATGAAATGTCCAGAACAGGTAAACCTATAGAGACAGAAAGTAGACTGATGGTTGCCTAGGACTGGGGGTAATAAGGAGACTAGGAGGTAACAGCTAAAGAGTATGGGTGTATTAATGGAGTGATGAAAATGTTCTAAAATTTATTGTGATGATAACTGCACAACTCTGTAACTATATTAAAAGCCATTAAATTATACACTTTGGGTGAAATGTGTGGTATGTAAATTGTATTTTAGTACAGCTATTTTTAAAATGGGGGTAGATTAAATAAAACACTATGTTTAAAGGACTGGAATGGTGCCTGACCTATAATTAGTGCCACATAAATGTTATCCACTAGAATGTAAGACTGTGACCTATTCATAGGACTGTAGATTGCTTCCCCTTCTCCCACAGCTAAAGGCCTATTTACAGCAATTCCTTTTATCTGGTACATCATGTATGGCTATCAAGAAAAAATTACAAAGCATATTAAAAGACAAACAACACAGTGTGAAGAGACAGAATAAACATCAGACATGGCAGGAATGTTAGATTGGGAATTTAAAACAACTATGATTAATATGCTAAGAGTTCTAATAGATAAAGTAGACAACACACAAGAACAGATGGGTACTGTAGGCAGAGAGATGGAAATCTTTAGAAAGGACCAAAAAGAAATGCTAAAGAACAATGTAACAGAAATGAAGGATGCCTTTGATGGGCTTACTGGTAGTCTGGACTTGGCTAAGGAAAGAACCTCTGAGGCTATATCAATAGAAACCTTCAAAACTGAAAAGCAAAGAGAACAAAGACTGAAAAAAACAGAGCAGAATATCCAAGAACTGTGGGATAACTACAAAAGATGTGACGTAATGTGTAATGAGAATACCAGAAGGAAAAGAAAGAGAGAAAGGAACAGAAGAAATATTTGAAAGAATAATGACTGAGAATTTCCCCAAACTAATATCGGATGCCAAACCACAGAGGCAAGAAGTTCAGAGAACACCAAGCAAAGTAAATGGCAAAAAACAAAACAAAAGAAACAAAAAACTGCACCTAGGCATATCATTTTCAAACTATAGATAATCAAAGATAAAGAAAAAAAATTCTGAAAGAAGCCAAAGGAAAAAACACCTTATCTATTGTTTTAGTCTGTTTTTGTTCCTTATAACAGAATACCTAAAACTGGGTAATTTATAAAGAAAAGGAATTTATTTCTTACAGTTATGGAGGCTGAGAAGGTTGAGAGGCTGCATCTGGTAGGGGCCTTCTGGCTGGTGAAAACTCTGAGGGGTCCTGAGGTGGTGCATGGGGTATCACATGCCAAGGGGGCTGAGCATGCTAACATGCTAGCTCAGATCTCCCATATTCTTATAAAACCACCAGTTCACCTCCCATGATAACCCATTAATCCATTAATCCATGAATGAATTCAACCATTTATAATGGTAGAGCCCTCATGATCCAATCACCTCTTGAAGACCCCACCACCACCTCTTAATATAGCCCCCTTGGGGATTAAGTTTCAACGTGAGTTTTGGAGGAGACATTCAAACCATAGCACTTATAGAGAACAAATAAAAGAATTACATCTGAGTTCTCAGAAATCATACAAGGAAGAAAAGAGTGGAGTGTTGAGAGGAAAAAAACACCAACCTGGAATTTGTTACCCTGCAAAATTATCCTTCAAAAGTGAAAGAGAGAAAAAATGATGATGTAGAAGCAAGCTGACTTCACTCCCACCCACCACACACACACACACACACACACACACACACACACACAAAACAAATATACAGTGCCTAGGTTATCACTAGAAATAACCCAGTACTCAAATATGAAGATGAGACAGTTCCCAGGGCCACAGACAAGTGAAAAAACTCCAAGAAGATAGTAAGAGAATCATACTTCCACATCAGTGATACCCCTTACTCCATTCTTCCTGGCACCAAGCACAAACAATTTCTCCCCAACTTACTATTTCTACATTGGAAAAAGTGAGACTTAGGTGGACAACCAGCTTCTCCACCATCTTGGGTTCCATGGCAGGAGACCTGTACCTTCCTTAACCCATTGGGAAGCATCATGAGTGCCTGAAGGGAAAAATGTCCCTTAGAATAGGCAGAAATGAAGATGGGAGGTGGAACTACCATCTCCAACCCTGGGAACTCTGATAACTCAGCCAAAGGAGATGCCAAATCAGAGTGGCTCTTCAGCAGCACCACACTGTAGGAGGTTTGTCCCCCAGGTCCCCTGGGCATGAACACTTAGCCAGCCTTCCCACACTGCTGGGATATCCCCTTTGGGACCTCCCTGATTTGGGAAGAACCGCGCTCTGATCCTTTGCCAGAGCAGAGGCGAACCTGGGCTTAAGCCGCCACCTAGAGCTCAAAGGGAGGCAGCGACCTAGCAGTAAAGAACCTCTAAGCAAATATATCTAATAAAAAACAAAACAAGTCAGAGAAAACTGGAATAAATACCTAATCCTTTAATGAAAAGACATAGAAGTATATCCACAAGAAACAACATCAAACAAGGAGCCATGATCTCCTCAAACAGACAAAGCAAGGAAGCAATAACTAACCCTCATGAGACAGCAATATGTGAGCTTTCTCACCAAGAGATCAAAATAATAGTTTTAAAGAAATTCAGTGATCAAGATAATGCAGAGAAACAATTTAGAAACTTATTAGAGAAATTTAATAAAAAGACTGAAATAATTTTAAAAAAACAGAAATACTGGAATGGAGAAATACATTTGATGAACTAAAAAATTTACTAGAGGGCCAGGTGTGGTGGCTTATATCTGTAATCCCAGCACTTTGGAAGGCTGAGGCAGAAGGATCACTTGAGACCAGCCTGAGCAGCATAGTAAAACACCATCTCTACAAAAATTAGAAAAATTACACAAGCAATCCAGCATGCACCTATAGTCCCAGCTAATCAGGAGGCTGAGGCAGGAGGATCACTTGAGCCCAGGAGTTTGATGCTGCAGTGAGCTATGAGGACACCCCTGCACTCTAGCCCCAGCAACAGAACAAGACCCTGTCTCAAAAAAATAAATAAATAAAATTTAAAAAATTAAAATTAAAATTGAAAATTTATTAGAGGTTCTCAACAGCAGAATGGATCAAGCAGAGGAAAGAATCAGTCAGCTGGAAGACAGGCTATTTGAAAATACACAGAGGATAAAAAAGAAAAAAAAATGAAAAGCAACAAAGATCACCTACAAAATATAGAAAATTATCTCAAAGGACCAAATCTGAGAATTACTGGTGTTCAAGAGGGAACTGAGCAAGAGCATGTGGTAGATAGCTTATTCAAGGAAATAATAACAGAAAAATGTTCAAGACTTGAGAAATATAAATGTCCAAATGCAGGATGGTCAGAGAACACCAAACAGATTTGACCCAAATAAGACTACCCTCAAAGAATATAATAATCAGACTCTGAAAGTGAAGGACAAAGAGAGAATCCTAAAAGCAGCAAGAGAAAAGAAGCAAATAATATATAAAGGAGCTTCAATTTGACAACAGATTTCTTAACAGATACCAATACAAGTCAGAAGAGAGTAGAATTACATTTTCAAATTTGAGGTTAAATTAGTGAAAACATATAGAAAACAAAGGAAACAAAAAAACTGTGAGATATTCCTAAAGAAAGAGAAGAGTCACATAGAACAGCCATGTAGTTTCCTCCAGCTGTGAATAGTATTTATGTGGTTTTGAGATATATATGGAGAGAGACATATGCTTTTTGTTAGATCCATGTTATGTGTATAATATATAATAAGCCAGGTGTGGTGACACACACCTACAGTCCCAGCTACTTGGGGGCTGAGGCAAGAGGATCCCTTGAGCGTAAGGGTTCAAGTCCAGACTGGGCAATATAGTGAGACCTTATCACAAAAAAAAAAAGAAAGAAAGAAAGAAAGGAAGGAAGGAAGGAAGGAAGGAAGGAAGGAAGGAAGGAGAAGGAAAGAAAAGAAAAAGAATCCATATACAATAAATAATAGTTATCTTTGTTAGATCCATAGTACTACATAAATAATACAGATCTGAAGATCTGACAAAAATTACAATATAACTATGTTGGGGGGATAGGGGCATGGTAAGGATGCAAGTATATGTGGGAACACGTGGGAGAGGATGAAAAGATCTAGATCTTTGTTTTCCACAATGGAGTTCCATTCATAATGTTTGAAACTGACAAATCATAAAATAGCGGTATAAGTATGTTTATTTAGATAAATAGAGGTAAATACCAAAATTGTTAGATACCACTGCACTCTAGCCTGGGCGACAGAGTGAGACCCATCTCTAAAAATATATAAATAAAATGAAACAAAACAAAGTTATTAGATAAGAGAAGTGGTAGGGGATAGCTATTTTTTCCAATAAGCCTTGGGAACTATTTGGCTCTTTCAACTGTAGGCATGTACAATTTTGACAAAAGTGAAAGTAAAGAGGTTTATACTGGTGCTGTGCAGGATAAAAAAATGAACAAGATCCAGTTCGTAAAACTGCTTATTGTCAAGTTGGGGGAAGAGAGAGACTCAGCTATTGTGGGTGAGGGTGAATGTGACATGTGCTCTATGAGGTTAAAACAGAAAGCTATAGGAACCTTGAGGAGAGAGATGTCACAGGCTTTAGAAATAAAAGTATTTCTCTTGCCTCGGAGAAAAGCATGGTCTGATTTGATGGAGTGTGAAGTGAAAGCAGGATGTACTGAGAAATAAGGCTGGGGAGGGAGGTTGAGGACAGACCTTTGAATGACCTTGAATACCACATTAAAGCTTTTGGAAGGCAATGGGAAATTGTTAGGTTTTTGGAACAGGAAATTGATATCATTTGAGCTGTAATTCAGGAAGATTATCTGCAGCAATAGATGACTTGGCTAGGATACAGAAAAAAGAAGGCAAGGAAATAAGAAAGAACCTAATTCAATAACCCACAGGAAGGCCTGGGGTGGTGGCTCAGGTCTGTAATCCAAGAACTGGGAGGCCAAGGTGGAGGATAACTTGAGGTTAGGAGTTTGAAACCAACCCGGACAACATAGCAAGACCCATATCTACAAAAAATAAATACAATTTAGCTGGGCGTGGTAGCGTGTGCCTTAGTCCTAGCTACTCAGAAGGCTGAGGCAGGAGGATTGCTTGGGCCCAGGAATTCAAGGTTACAGTGAGCTATGACTGGGCCACTGTACTCCAGCCTGGGTAACAGAGCAAGACCCTGTCTCACAAAAAAAAAAAAAAAAAAAAAAAAAAAATCAGAAATGTTCACCCACAACAGAGGTATGAGTGTTTGAGCTTGCACAGGGTTGATGGAAACTGAAAGGAAGGGATGGATAGGAGATATTTCATAAACAACAGTTAAACCTGCTTTTAATAATTTATTCGTGTTTTTGCTTTTCTTCTGTTGGAAATTCTTGATGGGGACTGTGGCTTTAATTGGCTGATGTAAGGAGGCTAGGAGCCAAGTAAACCACATTGATTTGTAGCTATAAAAAAAAAGCCAACTAGTTAATAAGCCCTAGAACATTCTGATCTTGGTACAAATGCTTGATGTGCTCATATTTTCTAACATTATATTTCATTTCAGTCGGTTGCTATATTGTTGACTAAGAACTTCAAAAAGAACTGTGCGGCAGTACATTGAGCTCCATAGAGACGGCGCCAGGGCAAGTGAGAGTCAGATGGGCACCGGGCGACTCTGTGCCTCACTGAGGAAAAATAACTAAACATTGACAAAGGAGCTCCTAATAAGCCAGGAGGCAAAATGTCCTCATACGCCCTCTTTGTGCAAACTTGCCGAGAGGAGCACAAGTAGAAGCACCTAGATGCTTCAGGCAACTTCTCAGAGTTTTCTAAGAAGTGCTCAAGGAGGTGGAAGACCATGTCAGCTAAAGAGAAAGGAAAGTTCGAAGAGATGGCAAAGGCGGACAAGGCCCGTTACGAAAGAGAAATGAAAACCCACGTCCCTCCTAAAGGGGAAACCAAAAAGAAGTTCAAGCATCCCAGTACACCCAAGAGGCCTCTTTGGCCTTTTTTTTGTTCTGTTCTGAGTTTCGCCCTAAAGTCAAAGGAAAACATCCTGGCCTATGCCTTGGTGATGCTGCAAGGAAACCGGGAGAGATGTGGAATGACACTGCTGCAGGTGACAAGCGCAGTATGAAAAGAAGGCTGCGAAGCCGAAGGAAAAGTACGAAAATGATATCGCTGCACACGGAGCTAAAGGAAAGGCTGATGCAGCAAAAAAGGGATTTGTCAAGGCTGCAAAAAAAGCAAAAAAAGAAGGAAGAGGAGGAAGAAGAAGATGAGATGATGATGGATAAATTGGTTCTACTGCAGGTTTTTTTCCTTGTCTATAAAGCATTTAACCCCCTGTACACAACTCACTCCTTTTAAAGAAAAAAATTGAATGCAAGGCTGTGTAAGATTTGGTTTTTAAACTGCACAGTGCCTTTTTTTGGATAGTTAACACACTACCAAATGTGTCTTTAGATAGCCCTGTCCTGGTGGTGTTTTCAATAGCCACTAGCCTTGCCTGATATGGTTGGCATGGAAATTTAAAGCACGTTCTTTTTGGTGCACAGCACAAATTAGTTATATATGGGGATGGTAGTTTTTTCATTGGCAGTTATCTCTGATGCAGCTTGTATTAACTAATTGTTATTTCTTTGCAATTACCACTGTGTAATTGCAAAAAAAAAAAAAGTTGCAGCTATTTTGTTGACATTCTCAATGCTTCTAAGTAAATAGTAATACAATTTGTTATTAAAAAAAACAAAAAGAACTATGTTTTACTTTTCATCTTCTCATTATTCTTGTGAACCAAATTATTTTAAAGTAAATTAAGAAATCATAAATTGGCAAAATCTGTTATGTTTAGCCACCAGAGTGGCTAAACAGCTAGACACACTACTCACACTGTACTTCCCATATTCCCAATCTACCTATCATTCACAACATTGTCAGATTAATGTTCCTGTTTAATATTTAATCACCATTCAAATTTATACAGTGATTCCCTAATGCCTGCTCTTGCAAAACCACAAATTTTCTGCTTGACATTCAAGACCTCCAAGGCCAGGTCCCATTCACCTGTGCAACTTTACCTTCAGTGACCTCTAACTGAAGTGACACCTTCAGTGACACCTTCATTCCAGCCAGGCTGATCTCTTTATTATCTCCTACCTTCAACTTGCACATTTGCACCTCAGTGTTTTGCTTTCAGGTTTTCCCTACCTGGAATTGCCTCCCTAACCTTTACCCTTATTCAAATTCTTCCTTCCCTTTAAGGCTGACTCAGATTCTATCTTCTCCATTATCTCCTCTCCAGGGTACTTGAAAGAAAGTTGATTTCTGCATCTGCCAAAGTTATATAGCATTTAGAGTCTGGACCAGATAATCTGGCATTTAATTAGCTGCTTTATTTTTATACATGTTGGCTGTGTCTCCTTTCCAAGCAGGCTGTTTCCTTGAGAACAGGTTAACTGTATCATGTACTTCCCCCGACCCTCTCTGCCTTCACTCTCTGCGTTAGGAGTATTGTGATTGCAAGTGACAGAACCCTAATTCAAATTCCCTTAATCAAAAAGGGGATTATTTTACCTAATGTAAATAAATGGGTAGAAGAGGATAGAGAAGCATGTTTGAACCTAGGGTGCTTAAACATTGTCATCACAAATCGTCTTCTTCCGTCTCTGCTTTCCTCTGAGAGAATGAGCTCAGACAGACTCTTCCCAAATATTAGCAAAGGTATTCAGCAGCAACTCACAACTTAAATATAAACAGTTTAGTAAACTCAGCAGACAGAATGCATATATTTCCCCATGGTTTCAGAAAAAGACCCATGGCCAACTCTCATTGGCCAGGATAGGGTCCCATGCTCACCGCTGAACCAATCACAGCAGCTCTGATTAATTAGTTCTGGGTCACATGATCAAGCCTTGGACTGGGGGAATGTAGATGAAGAATGGCGTGGGGAATAATTTTCCAAAGGAAAATCCAGACATTGTTGCCCAAAGAAGAGATTGTTCTGGGCAGGCAAAAATATGGATGCTTGCCATACATGTTCCAGCTCCCATGTCATTTAGAACATGATAGAATCTCTTTCAAATAATTAAATACGATATACTTTCCTATGCTATTACAGTGTATCTATTTATATATTTATTTATTTTTTTGAGACAGAATCTCACTTTGTTGCCCGGGCTAGAGTGCCGTGGCATCAACCTAGCTCACAGCAACCTCAAACTCCTGGGCTCAGGTGATCCTTCTGCCTCAGCCTCCTGAGTAGCTGGGACTACAGGCATGCACCACCATGCCCGGCTAATTTTTTCTATATATTTTTAGCTGGCCAATTAATTTCTTTCTATTTTTAGTAGAGATGGGGGTCTCGCTCTTGCTCAGGCTGGTTTCAAACTCCTGACTTTGAGCGATCCGCCCACCTCAGCCTCCCAGAGTGCTAGGATTACAGGCATGAGCCACCGCGCCTGGCCATATCTATTTATTTTTGAAGCACTATGGTAAAAACATGTGTAGGCAAAATGTGGCATCCCAAAGAGTGGAGAGTTATCTTTTTATTCTCCTTAGGTAAACATAGGAAGTCATGTAGTGCATAACTTACAGTAAAATAATATTATCAAATTAATTTTCCTCAGTCTTTGAGGTAGATTTGAAGAGGACTAATTCATGTGATAGAAAGCATCTTAACTAAATCAAGAATTTTGTTCTTGTTTCCTGTGCTGCTAGAATAGACACTGAAGAACCTCATGAATAAAAACATTCACATTGTTGAGTGTTCAAAACAGGAAACAAGTTTGGTAGTAAGTTGTAATGATCATGGTTTTAAAAACCCAATAATTTAGCTTTAATGTTCACTCACCGTTGTAGCAGCAAACGATATTTTATTTCTTTCCTGTTCAAATGTTAGAATCCTTGTCTCCATTCTACCTCAGAAAACTAGACCCAAGCTGGACAGTAACTTTGGTGGCCGTCACCATGAGAAAAGTCTGGGAGATTAATGGTGGAGAGAACCTGGTGGCTTTGAGCAGTAAAATGCACACAGTTGTACAAGTAAGTCATCAACAAGTCAGATGTCAATTTGTTGAGAACTGTCTTAGTAACTAGGGAGAACCTAGAATTGAAAGTTCAATTTGCATGTATTCACAGCTTAGCTCAAGAGAAAAATATAGGAAAAAAAGCTCCCAAATTATATTTCACTAGAACACAGAAGCAGTATGATTTGCTGAGTGGTGACCAAAAGGGCACACTACAGGCTTGCAACACATTTGTGGAATAGATAAACAACTGAAGGTGTTTATTAAAACCAATCCACAAATTTATGTCAGTTTGGCATAAATAGGGGTAGAAATGAAAGGGATATCCCTTGGGAGTGTATTTTTTAAAATCCCAGATTAAATAGTTTTGTTAATAATCTACATGATGAAAAAAATATCTGCAGTGATTTTTTATTAAATTAAGCTAAAAAGGAAAATTGGGGGATAGGAAAAGGAGCAAAATTGGAACTTTGAAGTCAGAGAGATCCACATTCAATTTTCCACCATTTACCAGGCATGACCTTGGCAAAATTCTACATTCTCTCCAAGCCTCAGTTTCCCTATGAGTAAAATGAGACTAACAACAGTGTATATACCCATAGGTTGATATAAAGATTAAATGAGGAAATGCATGTGAAATACTTAGTACAATAACCTGGAATAGTTAGTGCTGATTATTAGTCATTTTATATTATTATTATTAATTTTTCAGGTGAGTTCTTTGAAGGAGAAGGTGAACCATCTGAATGTCTTTGGTTTGTGGAAGCAGGATTAGAAGCAAACTGAATGGGTTCAAACAGTCAAAAAATTTGACAGTACATTTGTAAGCATAAATCAAGATGGGTCCGGTTGGATTCTTGAGCAAAGCAGTAGCAGCAGGGTCCCTCGTGGATGTCACAGGGGAGAGGGTCAGCCATAAATGCTTCTGTAAAATCAAGGATCGTGGTGTCTCGTTCACATCTGTATCACATGTGCCTGTGTCCCAGGACACATTTGTGGAATGAACGGAAGAATGACTCTAGGACTCAATCACAAGGACATATGCCCACTCAGAAATTACGAAGTCATTCTATGACAGAATTTTATAAACAATCTGTAATTTCTAGAAAAGGAGAGATCATGATAACCATACCTATCTCCCTAAGTGACTGTTGGTGGCCAAATAAAATGTCCTAGCAGCATATGGAACCCTAGAAATTGCCAATCGGTACCTTCGCCTTGGTTGCTGTGTTGCCACCGCTTCCCCAATAGCGAGCCCTGTACAAGCACGAAGGCACAATGGACTATGAGGCTGGGGTCAGGTTCAAAGGACGATTCGTTTTCAAATTCAAATCAACTGAATGTATATACTCAGTCTCCACAAATCAAAGCCTCTTCATGTGGCTTTAAGAACTTAGGTTTGTTTTCCTTGTTCCTTTTTCTCTTTTTCAAGTGTTACTGTGATGTATCTTCTCTGCACGTTCAGAGCTCCTGCTGGCTGCCATTTGGGAAAATTACTTAAATGTGTGTTGAGACTGTTTTCAAATAAAACAGCGACAACAACAACTTTTAATCAATAAACTTTAACATCAAAAAAGACCATATACATTGAGAAATCAATATAGAAAGACATAAGAAAAAGAAGTAAAATGACTTTTAACAATTACCTAAGCGCTGTGTACATAAGGTTTAAAAGTGGTAAGTGATTAAGACTGAGCAGTAGGTAAAGTTCAATAGGGTATGATGACATAGCTACTACATGACATTTAAAGAGTAACATACATGAGAAATGGCTTGTTCTCTTTTAAACAAAACATGTATTCTGTAACTACTAAACAATTAAATTTTGGCTAAAAATTATTGGGAAATAGCTAAAAGAGAAAACGGGTTAAGAAGACTAACATTTTAAAAGAAGAAAAATAAAGAAATATGAGATTGGAAGACATTGATTAAAGGAGAGAATAAACAAAAAAGTTCATGGGTTTTTACTAAACCTGAAATTTTGAAGAGGAATGGTGAGTTCAGGGTGTTTAGGAAAGACAGGGGACTCGATAGTCCTCCATATCAAAGAGAAACCAGGATTTTAAGCCCAGAGCCTGGAATTCTCCTGGGACTCTATACAGACCAGCATCTGCCACCGTAATTGCAAAAGGTGTCATCTGACCAACCTCATGCTACAATGTTAGGCTAGCGGCGTGAAACAAAACAAAATTTTATTTTCTTAACATCCTTTAAATACGTGTTACTTCCCTTAATAGCACTGCTGTGCTTGGTTGGGGAGGAAGAGAAACCTAAATCCTCATTCAAGAGCTCTGCTAATGTTTCAGCTATCATTTCTAAACCTATACATTTTCCTGTTTAAAATTCTCTAACTTCTTTCTTTCTTAGGTGGTTTTAAAGTTTTTAAAATTTGCTCTCATTAGAAGTGCTAAATATGTATTAGAAATTCTTTAGATCTTGCCTTTGGGAATGCATAATTTAAAATTCTAAATTTAGATTCTCTTATAATAAGAACAAAATATTATAATTTGCCATTAATTTGTGTGGCACCTAGTTTCCAACTATTTTTTTTTTTCTGTTATAACTGAATATCACAGTTTATTTCAGGACCAAAACACAGTGAGGAAGAAAAGATAGGTTTGGTGATCAAACCTAAATTTAATTTTAACATTTTCCCTGGGGCTAAAATAGGGGTGAAAAATAAATTATATATGTCTATAATTCTGGCCATAGTTCAAATAGACAATATTTTCAGTCCTCAGTGAAATTTTCATCTAATCTCCAACATTTCTTAAATAAATAAAGCAAACCTCCTAGAGAATAACAGTAATTATAAGGAAAGTCCTGTGAATAAAATAATAAATTATTACTAGTTACATTTATGTTTATGTTCTTTTTTTGTTTGTTTGTTTGTTTGTTTAGGTAACACTACAGTCATAAACTGACCTGATCATAAATCAGTGTAGCACCTCTCTGGGGCCTTAACAGATAATCCACTGACTTCACTTGTGGTTGTCTGTCCTTTAGCATTTAGCCTATGTTGGTTTCTTGAGGTGCTGCTCCTAAAGCACATCCATCAGCCTAAACTTTCATTATTTTCCCTGGTAGTTTGACCAGAGGACCAATAGCACTTGAGAGTTGTTTAGGCTCTTATTGATCTACAGGACTCTTCCCTACTTTATAACGAAAATGAAATGCTCTATAAGATTGTGGCTTTTATATCAACTATTATGGGCATAGACTGTGGATAATAGATGCAGATGATCTATATATAGAATATAGGTAATAGCATGGACTTTTTTTTTTACTAAAAGAAGTACCAAATTTCTCAAAGAATTAATTTTGGAAAATGTTTTGCAAGTCTAAGGATACATTTTTTTTTTTTTTTTTGAGACAGAGTCTCCCTCTGTTTCTCGGGCTACAGTGCCATGGCATCAGTCTAGCTCATAGCTACCTGAAACTCCTGGGCTCAGACAATCCTCCTGCCTCAGCCTCCCAGGTAGCTGGGACTATAGGTATGCACCACCACACCGGGCTAATTTTTTTCCTATTTTTAGTTAGAGACTGGGTGTTGCTCTTGCTCAGGCTGGTCTCGAACTCCTGAGCTCAAGTAATCCTCCTGCCTCGGCCTCCTAGAGTGCTAGGATTAGAGGCGTGAACCACCACACCGGCCAAAGATGCAATTTTAAAGAGCAATCTACCAAGAGCTTTCTCAAATTGTCCTCTTGGTTCAGATAAGTCCTCCATGTCTGATTGCACTTTAGACCAGTTCATTGAAAATGACAGAAAATGCCAAAGATTCAAAATCTCCCAGACACTTGAAGCTTGTTAAGTTATTCTTATGAATATACCTACTCGAAAGTACTTTGGGGAAAAGGCATAAAAGGAAGCATAGCATGGTTAAAAACAAACAAACAAACAGACATACTTGAGGCCCAGAAAGAACTTCATCTGAGCCCCTGCAGGATCGCATGTTGGCTGTGTGGTTTGGGTAGTTACTGAACATTACTGACCTCAGCTGCCTCAGCTGTCGAGCAGGAGAGTCATACCTGGTAGGGTTGATATGGAGACTGAATAAGTCAAATGGAAAAACACAGACAGTGCCCAGTTCAACCACTGTTTCATAGAATATATTCAATAAATGGAAACCAATATTATTAAAAACATACTAAGTTAGAGAAGAGCTATAATACCTAAGGCATGACTCCTATTTATAATGCAGGCCACCATAATCTGGACAGTTGTTCCCTACCTCCTCTATCCAATCTTGGAAAAAAGATTTTGGAATAGGATAAAAACCTTTTTTATACTTTTACACAAATATTAGAAAACAAATTGCTTTTAAGTCAGAGGAAATAACTTCTATACATTAAAACTGATGCCTAAATATTATTTTCAGATAGTTATATGTGTTTATAATGTTCCTTCTCTGTGCTAAACTGAAGATGAAGGAAAAAATTAAATCAAAAAACCTGGTGAAAAATAACTAGAATCAGACAACCCTGAGAGAAAAAATTTTGAGGATGACAGGAGCACTTCATTCCAATCCCTTAAAATATGATTCTCAGTTTCTCTGTTAGATCAGGTGATGAAACACACAGATTGTTTAGTCTCAGGCTAGAGGTTGATCTGCAGAATCGAGTTTAAAATAAATTTCCAGGAAAATTTAATAGATTGGCCTGCCCTATACTGTACCAGTAAATTTTATGGCAGAAATTACCCCTCTTTAACAAAAGGAGTAAAGTGTCGCTCCGTTTCTAATTTAATCACAGATTACCTTGGAAGCAAAGGCTTGTCAAATAAATGTCCTCCAGCAAAATGAATTGCAAGGAGGCTGGACTGTTCGATTAAAATAACAAGAAGAAATTTTCAATTATTTGCAGAAGCTGCATTCACTTTATAACAAAAAGCATTATTGCCACAAGAGAAATACTTTTAAGACTCAGAAGACTCAGTGTTCTTTCACTGGTACAAATAACCCCATTTTGGCAGTTCTGACCATTCAGAATCCAAGAAAAAGCATTGTCAGTACCATTTGCTGTAATAGAAAGGCAGCAATATCGAATCCTCTGTTCCTGAAAACTGGGGCTGAGATGGCCATGTGATGTTCCTAGGATTAGTCACCTAGAGCGTTTCATGGTTCTTTTCAGTACGTGAACTTTCCTAGATTAGTTCAAATTTCAGAGGAGTGTCTACTTGAGGTTGTTTCCCATCCCCTACCCTACCCCCTGCTCCCTTCCTGCTCAAAGCCCTGGAATATCCGAGCGGTTGCTTCTTAAGGATTCTAAGTAGCATAGATTTGGAATGGAGTTGGCCTCTTTCTTTTTCCCATAGAATTAAGGGTTCATAGTGGCGTGGGCAGCTTGGTCAGGGGGACCAGTCAGAAGACCCTTGAGTACAGTGGCTTGAGAGGCAATGGCTCAAGCCAGGGCAATGGAGGTAAAAGTAGTAGACACATGAGAGATACATTTTGGAGGCAGAACCAATAAATTTGGCTAATGATTTAGATATAGAAGATGAGGGGAAAGGAAAAATGAAGATAACGACAAAGTTTTAAGCTAAAATAATTAAATGGGGTGAAGCCAAAGCTAGTAAACTGGAAGATTATTAGGTTCAACAAGAAAAATAAAAGTTAATAAAGTTAATATGAATCTTTCTATGTATAAGAAATATAAACAACACTTTTTTTTTTTAAGAGATGGGAACTTGTTCTGTTGCCCAGGCTGGAGGGCAGTGGTGCAATCATGGCTCACTGCAGCCTCAAACTCCTGGCCTCAAGCAATCTTCGTGCCTAAGCCTCCTGAGTCCCTGGGATTACAGGCATGTGCCATTGTGCCTACCTCAAAAAACAGTTTTTAAAAAAATAAATAAATAAACACTATCAAGCCTTTGCTTTTGAAAACATGTTCTAAATTTTTTCTTTGGTTTAGTATTTTTTTTTTTTTTGGTGTATCCTTTAGACCTCTTTTAAGCTATTTAACTTTATGGTGGTACTACAGATAATCATAGTAGATCATAAAATATTTACTACTCACACTTATTCCAAAGGGTAAAACTTTATCTTTTATAAAGATTAGAAAAAGGTTTTTTTTTTTTTGCTCTCTTTCACTTAAATATCAGGCATAGACAAAGTTTTAAAAGACAATTTTCAGCCCTTTCCCCAAGTTCCATAATTTAAAACAAAGAATTAATTATATGTTTTCTAAAATCAATAAATTTGATTTGATAGTCAGCAAATACTAGTTGGGCCAGCAGTGCTAAGCCAACTTATACCACAGAGTAGTTTTTAAAATATATACATACATATTTTTAGGCAGGGCGTGATGACTCACACCTGTAATCCTAGCACTCTGAGAGGCCGAGGCAGGAGGATCGCTTGAGGTCAGAAGTTTGAGACCAGCATTGGCAAGAGAGAGATCCCCGTCTCTACTAAAAATAGAAAAAAAAATTAGCCGGACAACTAAAAATAGAAAAAATTAGCCGGGTGTCGGTGGTGCAGGCCTGTAGTCCCGACTACTCAGGAGGCTGAGGCAGGAGGATCGCTTGAGCCCAGAAGTTTGAGGTTGCTGTGAACTAGGTTGATGCCACAGCACTCTAGCCTGGGTGACAGGGTGAGACTCTATCTCACACACACACAAAAAAAAAATATATATATATATATATATCTTTTATTTCAATAGATTTAGGGTGTACAAGTGGTTTTTTGATATACAGATGAATTGTATAGTGGTGAAATTGGGGCTTTTAGTGTACCTATCACCCGAGCAACAGAGTAGTTTTTGCTTTGGGATTGAACCATGCCTTGTTTAACTTGTGTAGACATAAAATGTTGGTTTCAGCTGGGCACAGTGGCTCAGACCAGTGAGACCCCATCTTTATAAAAAATAGAAAATTAGCTGGGTGTGGTAGCACACACCTGTAGTCCTAGCTCCTCAGGAGGCTGAGGCAGGAGGATCACTTGAGCCCAGGGGATTGAGGTTGCTGTGAGCTATGATAACACCATTGCACTGTAGCCTGGGTGACACAGAGAAATCGTATCTCAAAAAAAAAAAAAAAAAGATTGCTTAAAAAACCAAACAGACAAACACAAACTTCAGGACAAGCACGCATTTTTTTTTTAGACCCCCAAGATTTAACCAGAAAAAAGGACAACGTTAAAAGCTGAGGTAGAATTAGTGACAACTAATTTGCTCAAACAAAAGATAAGAGTGACACCTAGTGTTCACCAGTGTAACTTTGACTGCTATTTTCATCAATGTACCCTACCTGCAAGATAGGCAAGGCAGCGTAAAAACAAATGAGAGGAGACAAATGAAAGATACCGTTGTGGTAGCCACAGTAATCCAAAATAGGCACATAATTTCTGAGGGTCCAGAGAGGGGCCCCTGATCTGGACTCAGAAATTAAAGAGTAGCATCCTGAAGTAGCAACCCCCTGAGCTGGTAAAGGAGGAGGAAAAGTCGCAGGTGACGGACGAGGGCAGAAAGAGCACTGTCATTAAAGGAGACAGTTGCGTGCATCAAGGTAGGAAATCAAGGGACAGCATGACACTGTGGGACAAATATAACTGCTTGAGTGTGAAGCAGGGGACAGAGAGTGTCTGGAAGGGAGGCAAAACTGAGATGAAGTAGGGTTTATACTTTCTACAAGATGGGAAGCCACTAAAGACACAGCTTTCAGTTCAGATAGAGGCGTGGCAGCATGCGGGGGACGGATTGGGGTGGGGAGTTAGAGACTAAATGGGACGTTATTAGAGTAGATGAGGGTAGTAGTGTGGAGAAAAGAAGATGGATTTAATAAATAATTGGGAGACAAAATCAATCATTAGGCCTGATCGCTGGATGTTACCTTCTTTCAGAGTTCAGGTAGATCATATTTGCATCATGTTTTAAAATTACAGTGAAAAGATTAAAGTTAGTGGGAAAGATGATTCATTCTGTTTTGACAAGTTAACCTCGAGGTGCACGGGAAATAATGATGTGTTGATGCTAACAGGCAATTAAATATCTAGTTCTTGAAGCTTTGACGCAAGGGCTAAGCAGGAGATAGGAATTTTCTTTCACTAGCATAGAGATGGTTGCTGAAACAATGAGAGTGAATAAGATCCCCCAGGAAAGGTACATAGTATAAAATAAGGTATATAACATAATGGGCAGGGCACAGTGGCTCATACCTGTAGTCCCGGCTACTCAGGAGGCTGAGGCAGGAGGATCACTTGAGCCCAGAAGTCGGAGGCTGCAGTGAGCTGTACTCAAGCCTTCATGACAGAGTGAGACCCTGTCTCTAAAAAACAAAACAAAACAAAAAAACCCAAAACCACTATAATATTTCCTTAGAATTTAAAAAATATTTAAATCTTGAGGTTCTTAAAGTCAAGGACGTTTGACATATTTGCCCCTTTCCAACTGTATTTTAAATGAGAAGCTTGCTTGTCTAGATGATAAGTTGGGCTTTTTTCCTCCGCTAGAGAACTGATGAAAAGTACTAGAATAATGACTGAATAATAGATAGGGAATGTTAACGGAGAAATGGAAACCATAAAAAAAGAGCCAAACATACATTCAATAACTGAAAAGTACAATTTCTGAAATAAAAACATTCATGGGTGGGCTTAACAATGATTGATGACAGCAGAAAGGATCACTGTGTTCATCTGGGTCTTCTGAGAAGTGGACTCCAAGAAGGGATGAAACGTGCAGGGATTGTATTAGCGGAAACACTTGCAAGAAAACAGGGAGGGAGCTGGTGAAGGCTGGGCGAGTCACCCGAGTGTGACACACGTCTGACCCCACGGGAAGGAGAGAGGTTTGGAACGGCCCTGAGACTGAGTCGGTCATCAGGGGAGTCCAGGGTCTCGAGGTTGCCTGGTGCTCGGTTCCCAGGGCCAGCAGCGAGTTCCGGTACTGAGTTCGCCGGTGACGGAAGAATCACAAATACATAGCAACCCCACGCAAACAGTTCATTACAGAAAAGAAAGTGTACAAAGTGACAGTAAAGAAGGAAGCTACCCACAGTGAAAATACGTTCCAGAGAGAGGAACAAGGCAGCCTCCACAGGTGGAGAAAGACGTTGAGGACGCCCACATGTTCTCCTTTTATTGGCCCGGTCAGGGGCGGGCTTGCAGGAGGTGCGGGATATTACCAAAGGGTTATCAGGTGTTCTTATTCGCTTATGCTCCACGGGTGTGTAAACCTCAAAGCCTCAGATTCCTGGTTTTCAGTTAACTATATTTTTTCTAGCGGTCCCTTCTCCTGATTGGTCCCCAGCTTCTCCGCCCCTAGGAACCGCCCTCCTTTCCTATGCCCACCACCTGCAGATTTGATGTCTACCTAACGCCAGGAACGGGTTTGCCTTCGTTCCCTGCCCCCCGCATTCGCGCCAAGCGTACCCTGGATACGAAGGCAGCAATAAGTTTCAGAGCGCAGTTGCTGTGGCCCTCAAGTAATTACACTTCCCAAAGCTGGAGATCTGACAGGCGCATTCCCACGGCTGCTGCCATCTGTCGCTTTTACTCCCCAAAGTTACTTTTCCTCACAGGTTTGAGGAGCAGCTCCTTTGTGGTTCCTGTGGGCCTTTCTTCCTGAGGGGAAACTCAGAAAAAAGAAGTTAGTGCGATAAACTCTAGCCCCCGTTGCTGCAGTCGTTCTCGGGGCCATAGTTTGTACTCATCCTCTCCCCTCTCCCCATCCCGTATTTCAAGATCATGGATTTTTCTCCACCAGTCCTCTGACCTTCACATGAGAGACCTGCCTTGGCTGAGCGTTCCCAGGTCTTTGGAGTTCTGCAACTTTAACAATTAGGTCTGCAGCCTGCCACTCAACCGTGCCTGTCCTTCCACTGCAGAAGTAAGGGCTTCTTTGTAAGCTATCACTGAGGGTCAGTCTATGGCTTCTCCCCTTAGTCACTCATTTTTTAATAGTCTCCATTCAGTCTTTCATGATCCTTCTGCATAACACAGAACACCACCACTGTTCAGCAACAACCAGCCAACTCCGCTGCCTTCGTAGGCAATGCTCCCCCATATTTTTCAAATGTCTATGTCAACTTACCCTTCATAACATTGATCTCCACTGATACATTTTCTTGGTTACCATCAGTGAAATATGCAGCAATTGAGCTGCTGCCTATTTCCAGGGACTCTCTCTTTTCCACCTGCCAACAGAAGAGCATCCTGTTTGCCTGCCAGGTGGTGGGTGAGTCAATCCCAGATCCTCATCTCACTGCCTGCTTCATCCAGCCACTCCTGATTTTTACCTGCGTGATGCAGGTACCCCTCAGAGCAAACACTAAGAATGGATTCAACAGGAAAGGCTTTTATTCAGGGAAATTATTGTTCTAGAAGGTGTGAAGAAGAGGAACTGGAGAAAGCCGCGAGAGCCTCCAAGTCTGTCCTGCAGTGAAAGGGCGAGAGAAGGGAGGTTAGGTGGAAGCTTCCGAGACTGTCTTGAAGTCTTAGGAAAATTCAGCATGGCCATAAGGAGCCCTCAAGCTAAAGTCAGCCACTGGCCGAGTCCTTGGAACCTCTGCCGTGCTCAGGGTTCAACTGGGAGCAGCCTGTGAGAGGTGTGGCCTCAGCACAAATATGGTGATGAATTTCAGAGTGTAGCAGCTCACACCCTCTGTTAATTATGCTCCCCAAGGCTACAGACCTGGGAGGCAGTTCTTGTGACCACCATACCCCATGAACTTGAACAAGGGCCATGAGAAATTATACATTCTGAAAAAGGAAGGGAACTAAGATCAAAAATATTGAACAGACCCTCAGTGATGTGTGGGACATTTTAAGTAGTTGAACATAAGTGTGATTTGAGTTCTAGAATGAGAAGAGAAAGAAAATGAGATTAAAAAAAAAAGGAAAGAAAAAATAGTTGAAATTTCCCCAAATTTGGTGGAAATAATCTACTTACATATCCAAGAAGCTCAACAAATTCCAGCAAGATAAAAATAAGAAAAGCACAACTAGGCACATAATACTCCAACTACCAAAAACTAAAGAGATTTTATTGAAAGCAGCCACAGAAAAACATTACATACAGAAGAACAATAATATAAATGATGGATAATTTTTGATGAGAAACAATGGATGCCAGAGGACAGTGGAAAAACATGTTTACGGTGCGTCTGGAACATTTGCCAACATGAACCACTTGCTAAGCCATAAAACACATCTCACAAAATTTCTCAAATATTGAAATTTTACAGAGTATATTCCCCGAATGCATGACATTAAAAAATAAAGAGGAAGAAGTAAATTTGTCTTTATTCACAGATGACATAATTCTGTATACAGAGACATCAAAATGAATGCACAAAAAGTAAAAGTTCTAATAAATGAATTAGTACAAGGTCTTAGAATACAAGGTCAACATATAAAAATCAATTATATTTCTGGATATATATAACTGGAAAATTAAAATTTTAAGTGTCATTTAAAATAGCATCAAAAATATAAATCATTTAAGAGTAAATTTATAAAAAGTGTGCAAGACTTCTATACTAAAAAATGTAAAACATTGGAGGAGATATTAAAGAAAAACTAAATGAATGGAGAGCTATATCATGATGATGGAATAGAAGACACAATATTGTTAGGATTAATAGTCTTCCAAAAGTGATTTATGGATTCAACACAATTTCAGTCAAAATCCTAATAGACTTTTTCTAGAAACTGACAAGTTGACGCTAAGTTAGAGAAATGCAAAAGACCTAGAATAGCCAAAACAGTCTTGAAAAATAAGTCAAAGCTGAAAGATACACTACCTTATCACAAGCCTTTTTTTTTTTTTTTTTTTTTTTGAGACACAGTCTCACTCTGTTGCCTGGGCTAGAGTGCCGTGGTTTCAGCCTAGCTCACAGCAACCTCAAACTCCTGGGCTCGAGCAATCCTTCTGCCTCAGCCTCCCAAGTAGCTGGGACTACAGGCATGCACCACCATGCCCGGCTAATTTTTTCTATATATTTTTAGCTGGCCAATTAATTTCTTTCTATTTTTAGTAGAGATGGGGTCTCACTCTTGCTCAGGCTGGTCTCGAACTCCTGAGCTCAAACGATCCGCCCACCTCGGCCTCTCAGACTGCTAGGATTACAGGTGTGAGCCACCACTCCCGGCCCACAAGACTTTTTTTTAAAGCCACAGTAATGAAGACAGTGTGGTAATGATGTAATGATGGGTAAATAGACAAAGGGAACTGAAACGGAAAGTTGAGAAATACATTCACATTTATACAGTCAGTCAATTTGTGACATAGGAACCAAGGCAATTCAATGTGGAAAGTAGTCTTTTCAAAAAATGGTGCTCTGCAAATTCTAGCTGCCTTGGCCTCCCCAGATGCTGATCTCTGTCTCTTCAATTCAGCACCACATCTAGGGTCTGTTTGGATTCCTGCTCACTGCTGGAACCCTGGACACTGCCTTAGGTAACCTGGGAAAATCACAATGTCTGTCTTAGGGTTTCCTTCCTTTTTAGGGGTAGCAATCATGTGTCGCCAGTTGTCTAATGTGTGAAAACAGTTGTTGAATATATACTGTCCAGTTTTCTAGTTATGGGGGAAGGTAAATCCAGACCCTGTTACTCTGTTATGGTTAAAACAGAAGTTGATCTGAAGTTACATTAATAAAAGAAGTTCCTTGCTGCTCTTTATATTTTTTATTTTTGAGACAGAGTCTCGCTTTGTTGTCTGGGTTTGCGTGAGTGCTGTGTCATCAGCCTAGCTCAACAGCACCCTCAAACTCCTGGGCTCAAGCGATCCTCCTGCCTCAGCCTCCCAAGTAGCTGGGACTACAGGCATGCGCCACCATGACCAGCTAATTTTATGTTTCTATTTTTAGTTGACTGGCTAATTTTTTTTTCTATTTTTAGTAGAGATGGGATCTTTCTCTTGTTCAGGTTGGTCTTGAACTCCTGACCTTGAGCGATCCTCCCGCCTCAGCTTCCCAGAGTGCTAGGATTACAGACGTCAGCCACCGCGCCCAGCCTCTTGCTGTTCTTTGAAGAATAGATTGTCGTGAATAAAATGGAAGAAATGGAAGCAAAGAGTCCCTTCAGGAAATATCCACGTGAGGAATGATGATGCCTAGATTAGGAGTAGCAGTCAAAAAGGAACCCAGTTGACTGCTGAGTGCATTTTGGAAGAGGAGCTGGCAGGACCTGCTGACAGATTGGATCTGGGGCCATAAGCAGGAGGCAGACATGGACATTTAGAGAAAGAGCAGTTTTTGGCCTGAAAAACTGACTGAATGCCATTTACTGAGAACAAAAGGAGGAGATATGAAAAGATTCAGGTTTTTTTGTGGGGAAGGGCAAGGAGTCTGAAAGTGCCATTTTTTCGGAAGTCAAAGAGAAAATTCATATTCTTTTCCCTACAATAATGAATTTTTAAAATAAATCTTTCATATATTTGTTTTGGGAAATGTATTTATAGTGTTTATGTCTCTCTTTAGACCATGAGCTCTTTGAAGAGAGGGCCATTGTTTAATTCATTTTAAAGTCACATATAATGCACATAATAGTCCTATAATAACAGTGTGTGTGAGTGTGTGAATGTGTGGGCGAGGGGTGAGAGAGAGGAAGAGAGAGACTGGAGGATGTGATAAACTTGGTGTCAGAGGCGAAGAGCTTGAGTGTTCTCGGTTAGAGGTGAGATTATATTGAATCTCTAGAGAAGATGTAAAATCCTCTGCTAGTCTTTCTTGCAAACCAATTTAAGAGCCCAGTAAGAATGAGAACTGTATATTAAATCATAAATATTATGTGTTTGCATAACCTTAGATGGAAATAATCAGAGAAAATGCCTTGTGATTTTAATATCATTTGTTTCCATGAAGAATAAAAATCTGTCTTTAAATTGAAAAACACAGGGGTGAATTGGAGAATGGGCTCAAGCATGTGTCTAATAACATGCCAACATATCTAAATACACTGCTTAAAGCTCCTCTTTCTCAGCTGACTGCTGTAGTTTATAATGTAGCTCCCACAGTGCTTTCCGTGGTCATAGATGGCTTTATTTCTTTCATCTTTGACCACAATGTTATAAAATGCCAAGTGGATGCTGTTTTCTATGGGGGTGGATGGGAGAAAGGAAGTAACTCGAAATGGCAATAAAGGTCCAGCTGCCTAAAAACTTTGTTGCATTTGAAAAATTCAATATGAGACTCACTATTAGGGTTAAAATGTTCTCTCCATAGCTACTAAGAATTTTTAAAGTCTTACTGTATGAGATAGCACAGTAAACATTATCTAGTATAAAGAGACTGTGTATACAGTGGTTATAAGCTTGTCGTGCTATGTACCTGCGACAAACTGGCCTTGAGATCTTGGACAAGAGCAGCTTAATCTCATTGAGCCCCGATTTATGCATCTATGAAAAGGGACTAATTATATCCATCACGCCAGGTTGTTTAAGGATTAAATCAATAATGAATGTAAAGTTTCTTTGAAACAGTCCTTGCTCGTTTCTAAAGAATAGCATCAAAAACAAACAAAAAAACAGCCTTAGTACCTTTTATTAGCTAAGAAAGAGCAGAATGTCGTGAAATAAGGTAAGTTTTGTTATGAAGAAAGGGTTTAGGAAAGGTCTGAAGCATAGAGAACGACCATGGAGGGAAAGAAAAAGCCTTGTCTGAGGACCTTAGAGAGCAGGTGCCACTATAGGGATTCTGCATGCACAGGGGACACTCCCAAAGGAGAGACAGGATGGCATTGGGGGAGTGAACATCTCCACTAGAAGACTGGGAGCTATTGCCAAAAAAGTCATGCCTATTTGGCAATGTTACTTAGGACAGGCTAGCTTAAATATTTATCTAATCTTAACTAGGAAAAAGACTTCTTAACTTTGGAAACAATGTAAAAAAATCATACCCACGGAGTTAACTGTGTTTGACTACAAAAAAAAAAAAAAAACCTCTGAACTTTTGCACTTCAAAAACATTTAAAGACTTTTTTAAAACTTCATAAATGAAAATTATTTTTTTCTTTTTTCCCCCAGTATCCACCATTCATGGAAATTATTTTTAAAAGCTATTTCTTGAATTATTTTTTAGGATTTCACAGAAGGCGCAAAGATAGTGGATTCACACAGGCATCTGTGTTTGTTCCTTCTCAAAACTCCACTAGAACAACAGCGACGTGCTTGTCATAAAGGCACAAGCTCACACGGACGGAGAGAAAAGGGGAAAGAGGCAACAGAGCAAGATTTTGAAGCTAGCAAACAGAGGGGATGAGAAATGGCTGAGCACACTCCCCCAACCCCCACAATCTTAAGTCAGCAGCAGAAAAGGCCGAGACCTATCCCAATTTACACTGCGGAATCGCCAACAGGCGCAGGTGGTGGTGCTTGTGGAAGTGGCGCCAAGTGGGAGAACATAAAAACAGAACAATTGATTGAAAGTCTACTTTCAAAGTAATCGGAACACCAGGTCTCCTCCCCGCTCTGCAGCGGGGCCACCATCCCTCCCTAACGCTGGTGAGACCATGGAGGTTTATTCTCTGGGGAAAGTGAAACAGAGGACTCTGGATTGGAGGATACAGGGCATGAATGAAAGTGGGGCACATGGCACTGAAGGCAGAAGTTACGAAACTTACATCTGGACTCTGAGGCCCCCCAAGCCTCTTTCCCCAGTCAGCAACTAAAGGCTGGCAGCCAGGCCCCATTCTTAAGAAAAGAGATCAGAAGTTTTCTTTGAGGAATTTGACCAGCCCAATAAAACAGATTTAAACATACTGACAGTGGAGTTTCGCAACTAAGCAATCTGGCCAGATCACCCCAGTGTGAAGGTTACATTCAACAAGCCCCCTCTCCACTCCCTGCTCAGAGCCTGCAAGCAGCATTTTAGTTCCCTACTCTTGAAGGTGTGAAAACAACCAAGGATTACCAGACATCTGAGGGAAAAGCAGATAGGAATGTTCAGAGTCTACTACAGAGTCTAAAAATCTTAATAACAGGATTTCAAGAAATAGAAAACAGCCTATAATCCCAGCACTTTGGGAGGCTGAGGCAGGAAGATCACTTGAGGCCAGGAGTTTGAGACCAGTCTGGGCAATACAATGAGACCCCATCTCTAGAAAAAAAATTGTTTTTTTAATTAGCCAGGCACACACCTGTAGTCCTAGCTACTCAGGAGGCTGAGACAGGAGGATCGCTTGAGCCCAGGAGTGTGAGGTTGCAGTGAGCTATGACGATGCCACTGCACTCCAGGCGACAGAGCAGGACCCTGTCTCAAAAATAAATAGTTAAATAATGGTGATGGGAAAAATGGTTGACCATTTAGAGAAAGAATAAGTTAGATTCATAGTTTACATCTTACATCAGGACAAATTCCTAATGAATCAAATATTTAAGCCATCAAACACTAGGTAAAAACCACTGGAGATTTTTTTAAATGTCAGAATGAAGAATGTCTTTTTAAGGGTGACATAAAATCCATAATACAAAAGCAAAAACAAAGACTACTCTCTGTCTCTCTTCCCAACCCCTCCAAAAAAGAAAGAAAAACAAGACTGACAAATTTGGTTACATAAAAGTAAAATGTTATCATAACTGGAAAACACTATAAACAAAGCTAAAATACTAATTATAAACTGGAAAATGTGTATATTACAAAGAAAGAGATAATTTTCTTAATATGTGAAGAACTACTAAATATCATAAGAAAAAATACCAACAATGCAATTTCAAATTAGGCAAAGGATATGACCAGAAGTTCACAGAAAATATAATACAAATAAACTTTATCATACGAAAAGATGTTCAATCTCATTACATAACTGAAATTGAAACTACAATGAAATATGATAGTTTACCTATTATATTCACCATGATAAAAAAAATGATAACACTTGATGTTGGCTGGGAATAAGTAAATGTGAAGAAACAGGTATTTTTATATACTCTGGGTAGGAACATAGATTGGTGTTATTTCTAAGAAGAACAATTTGACCCAGTGATTGCCCTCCTAAAATTTATCTTGCAGCTGCATTCTGAGAACTGCAAAAGAACTCTTGGCACATAATGACCTCATCTAAACCCCTTCCCTGCCAAATGTTTCGGGACTTCTGGGAAAAAAAAAAAATCCCTGATGTAAGACACTTAGCCAACCCCAGCATGGCTTCTGGCAACCTAAAGCTGCACCCCTGGGACAACCCAGCTCCCCTTTGAGTTCCTGTCTGAAAAAGCTCAAGCTCAGTTTGTTCAAGCCAACACCCAACAACAGGCCTTTGACCCCCTCTTTCTTAGAGAATTTAGTTTTAAAAAGCTTACAGTTGTAAATCCTTCCTCTGACCCTTTGAGATATACAGCCAGCCCTCTTTATCCATGGGATCCACATCTGTGGATTCAACCAGCCATGGATTGAAAATATTCAGAAAATAAATTGTACTAAACACATCCAGACCTTTATTCTTGTCATTATTCCCTAAACAGTACAGTACAACAATTATTAGCATAGCTATATATATTAGATATTATAAGTAATCTAGAGATTATTTAAAGGATACAGGAGGATGTGAGTAGGTTATGTGCAAATACCACATCATCTTATATTACGAACTTGAGCATCTGGGGATTTTGGTGTCCTCGGGGGTCCTGGAGCCAATGCTCCGACCATATACGTATGTTTCTCCTACAACCTAGTGATAGCTTTCTCAGGAGCCTGAAAGCCATTCCTTTGAAATGTAACCATTAGGAAGGATAGGACCTGTCCCTCAGGCTCTGTAGGAGAATAGAATTCTAACTTCAATAATTGCCAGGTAGCAGCCACAGCTGGCCTAATCTTGTTTGCACTGACCAACTTTCTACCTGCTTTTGGTACTTTGTCACTTCCCTGTCTCTGCTTGAGTCTCCACTCTCTCCCCTTCCCTTCTTCCTTATTCTTTCTTTTTTTTAAATGCTCAAGAAAGTGATCTTTATTAACAAATGTCTATATAAACAGCACACTCAACGAAAGGAATAACTATGTAAATTATCTGTTTTGCTTATGTTAACAAATCATGAAGATGCTAAAAAATTTTAATTCTTTAAAATATGCATTTATATTAACTGACATTTGTGTATATTCATAAATATTTAAATATATATACCTTCTAAACCATCTGGATCATTAATATGTCATTTTCAACATGTGTGCATTGCTAAAGATAATCAAAGACAGATATTAAAGTGGTGCAAACGCTTTATTCAGTAGTGAAAAGAGCTGAGCTCCATTCTGATGAGAATCTTTTAAAAGCCCAGTTACCTCTGCACAAATCAGAATGGAGCTCAGCTCTTTTCACTACTGAATAAAGCGTTTGCACCACTTTAATATCTGTCTTTGATTATCTTTAGCAATGCACACATGTTGAAAATGACATATGTACAAATGTATTTCATTATAGCGTTGTTTGTAATAGTCACAGATTGGAAACAACCTTTGATTGGTAAGAGTCCATCAATAATGCATAGTACATCAATGCAAACAGTACTATTTGACCATAAAAAGTAGAGCTCTTTATGAAATGACAGAAAGATTGCTGATATATATTAACAGTTAAATTTTAAAAAGGTGCAGAACAGTAGGTATAGTCACTATTATTTTTGTAGAAAAAGAAAAAATAGATATAGATTAATGCCATATGTATACTGGAAGGACACCAAGACACTGAGAAAAATGGCTACCTGTTATAAGGAGATGGCCCAGAAAGAGGGACAAGTGAAATCCAGAGGTGGGCAGAGGCAGAAGTATCTCATGCTTTGTGGACTGGAATTCCAGGATGAAATGGGCAATGTGTGGGCAGTGGCATGCGGGCAGCACCAAGAACAGTCTTAAAGAGATTGAAAGGTAGTTTCTGAAGCAGGCAGAGATCAACAGGGCCAAGGTTAGTAGGCCGTGAAGCAAAGTGACTACAGAGACGCAGGCAGCGGATCTGATTGTATTTAAGACACTCCTTGCCCCACATTTCTAGAGAATTACCAGAATGGGGAAGGCCACTTAGCAAGTGACCTGCTGAACCTCAGCTCTGCACCATTTAGCCAAGATAAACTTATTATATATTACAGGATATTATTTCGTGGACTCTCAGTGGTGGGGGGGAGGGCGTGAAATGTGCTGTTTGGATTTCCTAATGCGGGCAAGATAGTTAGCTGGCAGGGAACCCCAACTCCCTAACCCCCTTCCAGGTTGCACCACCACACTGCCCCAGGCTGCTTTCCAGCTAAAGACTGCGTATGGTCAGGTCCATTCCTGTGGGATGCTCCTCTATTGCATAACTTTGGCTTAAGAGTTCGCCATCTGCCTGGCAAAATTTTCTTGAAACTGAGCCCCTTTTTACTCAACCTTCCTTCCTTCCCCTGTGCTTTGACAGCACCACAGTCTGAGACCAGCACCGCAGTCTGAGGGCACTTCCTGCCTACACCTACTTCCTCCCCTTGCCTTTCATGGGCATTTCTAATCAATCTTTTGCACCTCTAATATTACCTACCTGGTGTCAGCTTATCAGCGTGCTGGAACTAACAGACTCCTTATTTTACGCTTGTGGTTTCCTGACCTCTTCAGATACTTGACTTTATTTTTAATGACTGTATTCTGAAATAGAGGTTTTATTAAGGTCTAGAAACAGACTGGAAAGAGATCTTATTTTAAATAGTGGGATCTAAAGTATATTTGGAATTCACCCAAGGGATTCTCATCAAAAAAAGGGAATGAGGACTCTGCAACGGGAGCTCAGAATTATAGACGTTACAGGTATTATTGTCAATAACAACCCACCATCATGCCCCTGTCTTTTATAGAAGAGGACCCCACACAGGTCTCTTGGTGTATCTATTCTGTTTTTTCATCTCCACCATAGATGCTCTAGGTGGTTGAAGAATAGCCTCACACTTCACTTGCAATCACGGTTCCCAAACACTCAGACTGATGTCCAGTCTGCCCCCCGCCACCAGACTCTTCTGCAGCCATGCTGATTCCCCTGGGGGCTTTCGCCTTCTTCATGTTCTGGGTCCTGTCCTGTTCCCCACTCCACCCACACCCACACCTGAGTCTATCAGATTTGGCCAGTTGAGAAGAGAGTTCCATTCCCTTTCCAGAGGACTCTTGAGCCAGGGCATTTGTTTGACAGACCCCAAACATTCCACTTAAAGCAAACATAAGATCCTTAAGGGAGATGTTTCCTAATCTCTCAGGCTACTCTGGCTCAACCTCAACTCCCTACAGCCAAGAGAACTTTATCATACAATACAGTTTATTATTACACGAAGTCTTTATTTTATACTTCTGGTTTCCTAAACTTTGCAGTTCTTTATTTTATTCTTACATAATTACGTTATGAGATAATAGTTTTTGCCAGTGAAGACTGTAGTGTTTGTACGGGGAAAAAAATATGTTCTTTAAAGGAAGTCATCACATTAAAACTCAAATACGGAAGCAATAAAATTGTTATCATGTTTTCTCTTGAAAACAGCTGGTTATCACACATTAAAAAAACATGCACCCATTGACTGTCACAAAACACACACAGATCTTTGGCCTTATTGTACTAAGGACACCTATTCCACCATATGGTGCCTCAGCGAGTGACATCTACTTAGATAATCCTGCCAGTGATCTTTGTACACGTGTTAAACAATCAAGGTGAAATGTGATTGCTATCAAAGATAGCCAAATGAGGAGAGGTGATCATAAGCAGCTAGATCATATGCAGCTGAAAAAATATTGTAACATTCATTTGCATTTTGCATTCAAGCTTGTTTTTCTGCAAGTATTAATACTTTTCCTACACGTAGATCATGCTACCACCAGATGGCAGTGCAGTGGCATTCTGGTGGTCTTGCAACTAAAAGCCAGACCATTGGCTTGAGGACTCCCCATCAGCCTGGCTGAAATTTAGAGCTGAGACTCACATTGCCTTCATCCATCCGTCCATTCATTCATCCAGCAGATATATTCATTGTCTTTAAAAAGAACTCTTGATAATTTTAGTTAAGTTTAAAACAATATTACCAGAACCTTATTTAAAAATAACTAAGGGAGACCAGAGAGAAAAGAAACAGATTGAAGTATTACTACATTGTTCCTGCACTATCAGTATAGGTGGAGACATCCAAAAGTGGGTGCTAGGATGTTTTTAAGCACAAGGGATCAGCATTAGGTTTGATCTCAAATCAGGGAGGTGGAGAGGGGCTAGCAGATGATTCAATGAGGGAATCTTGAAAACCATTTATTGGGGTGGGATCATACACTCCAAATAATTGAAGGTCAAAGTTTTGGAACTGGAGGAACAGAGAGCCATCAGTCAGGAACAGGGTGGTGTAGATGAATTTTGGCTGCTGGCTTCCTTGTGGATCCTGAGGATTTTATAGAACTCTCCCATATACAGCTGCTGACAGAGGCAACTTGGTAGCCGGCTCACCAATTTTTAACCATGTACTATTATTTTCCTTGTACACTATCAAAGAGAAAAACATTAAGCTTCTTTGCTTACATATTTGCTATTTATATACTTCTTTCCTACACTGTTGTTTCTAGCCTAAATTTCACCTACATCAGCTAACAGTTGTATCTTCTCTCTTAGGAGACCTTTGTAAGACTACCCCAAAACTAATGAGAGACGTGGATTAGTCTCCCAATCTGAGCACATCGAAAGGGCAAAAGTTGGCATCCTGTAACGATCCAAAGCGTGATTTTATTCTTTCTATAGAGAGAGAGAATAGCATAAAATAGAGAGGGTAGCTTCCCTCTAAAGTAATGGCCTTTAATCTTTAAGAATCTGACCCTTAATCAAAAATATGTTTAACTTCACAGCTGTGTCCGCCCCTGACCTATTTGCTGTCAATCCATTCCTTGTTCTGCTGCTGCTGTGTCACAAGGACGCTGATCCTGACAGCCTGCATTTCCGAGGCTCCCAGGTCGTTAACTGACTTCTGGCGGGGTCTGAACTATAGGAGGCCCTGAACAACACTGGAGGGTGGGAAGAATGGAGAAGCTGGGATGTTCTCCCCGTCTGTCTCTGCCTGAGGTGCATCTCTGGCAGTGGCCGAATCTCTTCTCTGGCCCCAGCTCCAGCCAGAAAGTGTCCCCCTGTGACTTCAGCTTTGTTAGCTGACCCCATCTCTGGGACCCAGCAACACTGCCACCTCTCTTCGTCCCTCCAGTCTAAAGGTATTAGTGGTTTCTGTCATTGCTAATCCCTGGTTGCCTCACCTTCCCCTGCTTGGCTTCTCAGCCTTTTCATCGTTTGTGTAACCAGTTTCCTGTATTAAACTCCTTCTGTTAAAAACACAGTGATGATGGTTTCTGTTTTCACAATGCGTTAGTATAGTACATATATGCCTGTATATGAAACTGAAATAAGTGTTTCACTAATAATATTCCTCTTACTGTGTGCAATGATTTTGATATTTCCTGTTTTATTCTATTGCACTTTTTAAAACTGCCAGTCACAGCCCACTAAATTGTGTTCACAACTCACTGATGGATTACAAGTCACTGATTTGAGAAATACTTTAGAGACTATTTATTCATTTATTTTTTTGTAGTCAGATTTTGTATGTTATGATTTGTACACAGTAAATTCATCCTTTTTAGGTGGACATAATATGAATTTTGACAAATGCATATTTTCATCTCCACAAGTTGCCTTGTGCTGTTTTGTAGTTAACCTCTCCTTCTATAACCAGCCCCTAGTAACCACTGATGTGCTTTTGGTCCTATGGTTTGATCTTTTCCAGAATGTCATATAAATAGAATCATATGGTACATATACAGCCTTCTGAATCTGGTTCCTTTCACTTAGCATAATGCTTTTCAGATTCATTCGTATTTTTTCACATATTAGTCCATCCCTTGTTATTGCTGTGTGACTTTCTATTATATGGATGTACCATGGAGCATCTACCCATTCACTTGTTGAAAGACAGCTTGGTTGTTTCCAGCTATTGGAGATTGTGAATAAAGCTACCATAAAGATTTGTATACAGATCTTTGTGTGGACACGTCTTGATTTCCCTTGGGTACATACTAAAGAATTGGGATTGATGGGTCACAGAGTAAATATATGTTTCACTTTATAAGAAAATGCCAAACTGTTTTCCAAAATGGCTGTACATTTGGCATTCCCACCAGCATTGCATGAGTTACAGTTGCTCTGCATCCTTGGGTTTTTGTTGGTTTTTACCATTATAATAGCTATGTAGTGGAGTATCTCATTACAGTTTTAATTTGCATTTCCTTAATGCCTAATGCTGTTGAACAACTTTTCATGTGCTTATTTCTCATTCATATATCTTCTTTGGTGAAGAGTCTGTTCAAATATTATCCTTATTACAATTGAATTGCTTGTTTTCTTATTGATGTATGAGAGTTCTTTATATATTATGAACACAAGGCCTTTATCAAATACATGATTTGTAAATATCGTATCCTGTAGGTGATTGTCTTTTAACTTCCTAACACTGTCTTTCAAAGAGCAAAAGGTTTTTTAAATTTTGTCAAATCCAATTTATCATTTTTTCTTTTGTGTTTCATATTTTTTGTGTCCTATCTAAAAAATCTTTGCCTAATCCAAGATCACAAAAATTTTCCCCTGTTTTCTTTTTCTAGAGACGTTATAGTTTTAGATTTTACGTTTACTCTATGATCCATTTAAATTTAATTTTTGTATATCTTGTAAGATGTGGATTAAGTTTCATTTTTTATGCATATGGATGTCCAATTGTTTTGGCTACATTTGTTGAAAAAACAATCCTTTCTTCACTAAATGCTTTTTACTCCTTTGTCAAAAATAAATAAATCTATTTGTGGGTCTATTTCTATATTCTCTATTCTGTTCCATTCATCTCTATATTTAGTTTTCATCAATTCCACACTGTCTTGGTTATTATAGCTTTAGAATAAGTGTTGAAATCATGTTATGTGAATGCTCCAGCTTTTTAAAAAATTGTTTTGTTCATTATAAATCATAGTTTTAGAATCAGCTTTTCAATATCTACAAAATTGTCTTCTAGAATTTTGATTGGATGGCATTGAATCCATGGAGGACCCATGTGGGGAGAATTGACAACAATATTCAGTCTTCTAATCCAATCCATGAACACTTTAAATCTTAGAGACTATTTTTTTAGTCCAAAGTAGATGTTTTACTTCTGGCATTTTTTTTTTGTAGCCTATTAGTCTGAAACCACATAGAACCTTTGAGGAGGTCTTAATTGCTGGGGCCTGATGATTAAAGGCATGGGAGTTCAGCACAGAATGGCCTCAATTATTTTTATGTTCAAAGGCAAGAGAGTAATAGCCTGGGCTTTGGAGTCTTCCTCCGTGGGATTGAATTCTGCATCCAACTCTTGCTACCTCATGATCTTAAGCAAATTACTTAACCTCCCTTAAGTTGTTTCCTCATCTGTAAAATGAAATGACAAGACTGGTATGTGTTTCAATGAGTTATTATGGGGATAAAATAAAACAAGATATTATAAAATGTGTAAAACAGTGCAATGACTTGTCATAGTAAGTACTCAATAAATTAGTATATGGTCCATGAAAGCTGGTATGAATTTAGGCAGTTTGAAAAGTCGGGAGGAACAACTTTTTTCAAGACCAACTCACTTCCCTTTAAAGTTCTATTGCTCACTTCTGAGTGTCTGGGAGCAGAGCCATTGCCAATCAAGGAGGAAAAGAGGCCTGATTCAGTCCATGGAGCCAGCAGGAAATGTCTGTAAAACACAGATACGGGGACTGCTAATTTACTCTGGTACCTAATATGATTAAGTTAGATGGTAACTAGCCTCTAAATCAACAGACATTGGGTGAGGAATGGGGCCGGGGTCCACATCTACTTTTTTATTTTTTATTTTTTTTGAGACAGAGTCTTGCTCTGTTGCTCTGAGTAGAGCACAGTGGTGTCATAGTAGCTCACTGCAACCTCAAACTCTTGGGCTCAAGCCATCCTACTGCCTCAGCCTCCTAAGTAGCTGGGACTACAGGTGCACTTCATGATGCCTGGCTAATTTTTCTGTTTTTAGCATTTTTACTAGAGAGGGGGGTCTCACTCTTGCTCAGGCTGGTCTCGAACTCCTGAGCTCAAGTGATCCTCCCACCTAGGCCTCCCAGAGTGCTGGGATTACAGGTGTGAGCCACCGCCCCTGGCCTCCTTTTTTATACTCTCCCTAATTCAGTGCATATTTTGAAAAGATGCAGGTAGCATGATGCAATGGGGAAGAATCCTAGATTTAAAGTCAGAACACATTGCTACTGGCTTGGACTTTGACACTTTTTAACAATGTGACCTTGAAGAAGTAACTTAGCACTTCTGTGCCCTGGTTTCCTATCTGCAAATGAGCATATAATATTACTATTTCCAGTAAGTCTTCCTGAATCAATTGTCTCTTACAATGCTTTCAAAATTAAGATTTTATTGCATCTTGGCCAGGCATGGTGGCTCAAGCCTGTAATCCTAGCACTCTGGGAGGCCGAGGTGGGAGAATCGTTTCAGCTCAGGAGTTTGAGACCAGCCTGAGCAAGAGCAAGATCCCACCTCTACTTAAAATAGAAAGAAATTAGCTGGACAACTAAAAATATATAGAAAAAATTAGCCAAGCATGGTGGCACGTGCCTGTAGTCCCAGCTACTCGGGAGGCTGAGGCAGGAGGATCACTTGAGCCCAGGAGTTTGAGGTTGCTGTGAGCTAGGCTGACGCCATGGCACTCTAGCCTGGGCAACACAGTGAGACTCTGTCTCAAAAATAAAAAAAAAAATAAAAATAAGATTTTATCACATCTTATATAGAAAATACATTTGATCATTCAAGTATAGACATTCAGATTTAAATTACATAAACCCTCTGTGATATGATGAGCATGGAGATTATTTCTGTGACAGTATTTGTTATTGCTTCTGTAATAAAGACTGATTGAGTTTATAAAACACTATTCCACCCAACCCCTGCATGTCAGTGCTTAATACACACTAGGCATGCACATTCTAACAGCCTTTGTGTTAGTATAATGGACCAGTGAATTCTATTTGCTGCTGGAGATTCAATCACATCCTACAAACAAAGAAAGATTGTTTTGAATTAGTGTCCGCTGGGAAAAGATGTTCAATTGTTAAATTAACTATGTGTGAGTTTTAGTCAACTTGAGCATATTATTTAAGTCATATTTCTCTGTAGAATGAAATATTTCTTTATGAATTAGATAAACCAAATTATTGATATGAATCTATATATTTAAATCACACTTGAAGGAAATACTGTCATTCCTTAAAAACACATTTTGGGGCTTTTAGAAAGCCATTAAAATGTCAGTGCCCTAAAAATACAAAAATGTGCAATAATCACAGTTTAACTGTTTTCTGCATAGTCTCATCCAATAAATTTGTTAAGAGGCCTGAAAATGACTATGTATAATCATGTCCACCCATTCTATTATAAAATATCTATTAGAGCTGGGTGCGGTGGCTCATGCCTGTAATCCTAGCGCTTTGGGAGGCCAAGGTGGGAGGATTGCTTATTTGAGGTAAAATACCTACTATATACTTGGAATTGTGTTGCCTGAAGAATACAAAAATGAGTAAGAGTGAGGAGTTCTCAATCTATTGAAGAGATAAAGACATCAACAAACAATTTCTAATACAATGAAGGGGGCACTATAATTGAGCTATTAAATCATTAAAATTTTTTTGAATGAACTTAGGACAGCATTGCCAGAGTCTATATTAGCTATTAAGAATAAGACATAAGGTTGGGCCTGATGGCTCATGTCTGTAATCCTAGCACTCTGGGAGGCCAAGGCAGGAGGGAGGATCACTCAAGGTCAGGAGTTCAAAACCAGCCTGAGGAAGAGTGAGACCCCATCTCTACTAAAAAAAAAAAGAAAGAAAGAAAGAAAGAAAGAAAGAAAGAAAGAAAGAAAGAAAGAAAGAAAGAAAGAAAGAAAAAGAAAGAAATTGGTCAACTAAAAAAATATATAGAAAAATTAGCCGGGCATGGTGGCACATGCCTATAGTCCCAGCTACTTGGGAGGCTGGGGCAGAAGGATTGCTTGAGCCCAGGAGTTTGAGGTTGCTGTGAGCTAGGCTGACACCATGGCACTCTGGCCCAGGCAACAGAGTGAGACTCTGTCTCAAAAAAAAAAGAATAAGACATAAGACTTTAAGAGCTTACAGTCTAAAAGAGGAGACAGACACAGAAGAAATTGTGGGAGGGTGCAGGAAAGGCTTCTCATAGGTGAAATTTAAACTAAGTTTTGGAAAACTAACAGGGAGTAAGAGGCAGAAGAGGAATAAGGATGTTCTAGGCAGAAAAGCAACTTTTTAAAAGGTATAAAGATGAAGAAAACTGCATATCATTTAGTATGTGAGGATCCTAGGGCACATGTTGGAAAATGGTAGCTGGGAGTAGAAGTTGGATAATGAAGGGCTTTGTGTGGAGTCCTAAGGGTTTGGACTTTATCCAAACCATTGAAGGTTTCTAAGCAGAGAATATACACCCACATACATGTATATATACTCATAAATGTGTGTATATGTTTATATATATACTTTATTGAGATATAATTAATATACTCTATGGTTTTTAAATATATTCACTGAGTTGTGCTACTATCACCACAATGAATTTTAGAACATTTCATCACCCCAAAAAGAAACTCTGTATCCATTAAGGGTCATATCCCACTCCACCTCCATCCATAGGCAAACACTGATCTTTCTATCTCTATAGATTTGCCTATTCTGGACATTTCATATAAATGGAATTATATAATATGTGGGCTTTTGTGACTAGATTCATTTACTTAGCATAAAGTTTTCAAAGTTTATCCATGCTGTATCGTGGATCAGCACTTGTTCCTTTTGATTGCCAAATAATATTAGTTTTCTATTGCTACTATAACAAATCAATGCAAACTTAGTGGCTTAAAACAATGCAAATTTGTTATCTTACAGTTCTGTAAGTCAGAAATCTGGTGTTGGTCTGACTGTGCTAAAATCAAGATGTTGTCAGGGATGCATTCCTTCTGGAAGCTCTAGAAGAGAATCCATTTCCTTGACTTTTTCATCTTCTAGAGGTTGCCTGCATTCCTTGACTAGCAGCCCCCTTCCTCCATCGTCAAGCCAACAACAGTAGGCTGAGTCCTTTTCACCTTGCATCACTCTGATGTTCTCTTCCACCTCCCTCTTCCACTTTTTAAGGACCACCTTTTTGGAGCCACATGGATAATCCAGGATAATCTCCCTAATTTAAAGTCAGTAGATTAGCAATCTTACTTCCAACTGCTACTTTAATTCCTCTTTGCCATGTAATATAATATTCACAATTCTGATGATTAGGATGTAGACATACAATGATTTGCCTCCATCCATTGTAAGGATACACCATATTTAATTTATCCATTTATCAGTTGATAGATATTTGAGTTGTGTCCACTTTTTGGCTGTTGTGAATAATACTGCTATGAATATTTACTCACAAGTTTTCAAATAGACATATGTTTTCATTTCTTTCGTATAAACACCTAGGAGTGCAATTGCTGGGTCATAAGATTTACTTTTTAAGAAGATCATTCTGGCTCACAGTGGAGAATAATTAGGGGTGATATATACTGAATGTTATGTGAACATGGACCTGTTAGTGAAGGCCTCAGAAAGAAAATATTTGAGCTTTTAAAAGTTATAAAATAATTTATTGGCTTTCTTTGTAATTGTGAAACTAACAAATTCATTGTGGAGAAAGAATTCTACAGATACATAAGAGTTTCTTAAAAAAATAAAAATTACTTAATACCCACCACTCAGTGAAAACCGCTGTTAACATTCCATAGTACTTTCTTTGTACACATGTGTTAATAGAGTTCATATTATATAAACATTTTTATTTTCTATTCTTTTTAGTGAATGCTATTCTTTCATATTGCTAACTATCAAGAACAATAAAGATGGCTGCATAGTATTCCAGAATAAGAAAATGCCATCTCTCATTTAATTAGTCCTCTACTGCAGAATATTTATTAATAGGTTGATTTCCAAATTTCTATTATGCTAGGTAACATTATGAGGAGAATTCTTCTACTTACCTCTTTTCTCTGAGCTGGCTCTTGAAGAACAGGTAAACTGGGCATCACAGGATCTAGCAAGACAGCAATCCCACAAGAACATGCCAACAGATTGCTTTGTGCACAAAATCCTGAAGGATATAGGCATTAAAGTGTTCAGACCCACACTCATAAATTAAAGCTTGGAGTTTGCCTTCTGATATGGGAAACAAAAATTCTTGATGATGTAGAATTTTATTCAGCCATGATAATAATCTGTCACTGATACTGGTAATGTGAAACTATTGATGTAATGTTGGGCTGACCAAATTCTACCTCTCCTGTCCTAAGGGTTGTTTGTACTTTTTCAAACCAGATATTGTAAAGTTAAAACAAAAATGAACTTTACCATTGACAAAGCCTCACCAACTGATAGACACGGCTTTACATTTCCAAAGTGGAATTTCAGGCACCAGCCAGCACATGGAAACACACTCAAGAAGGGCTAATCTTGCTGGAACCCCTTATATACACCATGAAGTGAGGGGCACCTACCTGTATATAAGAGCATTCTTGCCTGTATGATCTGACATGGATACAGTCTGATGAGGGAGGTATCAAAGAATATCATGATTATAGTTCATTGAATAGTTGACATGAGACATCAAGATATATAGGAGCAAAGAAGCTAAGTTGCTACATGCGTTGGGATCAACAGAGCAACATTAAAATAGCTTTTATTTTAAACTTGCATTCAATATGTTTTTTTAAAGAAACTTCCAATGTTTTTATATGCATGTTATGCAAAATTTATAGCAAAATTTTATTTACTTAATAATTTTATGGCACAAGAGAGACAACAAGAAAGATGGGGTGAAGGCAAAATGGTGTGAAAGTGAATTACAGCATATTCCTTACCTTGATATTTTAAGTCACAGTGCATAGTATAATTAAGTTCTTGTAAAGAAATGGGAAAGTTAATTAAATCCTAATAAGTAAAAATGAAAACACCATTCAAACTAATTTTATTAAAATGGGCTAGAATACTCTCAACCATGCCATGCTTTTCCTAATTTCGATCTTGATCCTGGCAAAACTTTATTAATTTTACTGTGAATTCCCTCCTTAAAAAAAGTAAGGACAAAAAAGATCAGAAACCCGAGAGATGAAATAAAGCAAAAGAGTCTGATGTTAGCTGTGTTTATTCTGCTAGAGGGTAAGGGATTGGTAATAAATGCATGCTTAATCTGCATATCAGAGACAGGAGTACAGAGGTATTGGGAGTATGATTCCTGGCACATGTGAGTCCCAGTAGGTATCATTGCTAAGGATTAATATATTGGGGTGCACTTCCATAAATTGGATCTTCCAAGTTTTTTTAAATCAACCTTCCTTGTACTTCTTCTCTCCACCCTTATTAGATGATAAACATTCTTAAAGTTCTGCCTTTAATAAGGCAGGTTTATCCTTGGATGGGGGAAAGGAGAAAGGGAAGAACACAGGGAGTTATTTATTAGAAGTTGTTCCAAGTTCAAATAAAAGAGAAAGATGACTGCCAAAGAATTCATGATTATGATATCAAGGTAGGTGATTGGTATTCCATATAAATTTCAATGTTAGCATATGTGAGTCATCTAGCAAGTCATTCATTTGTTTGTTTTTGGTGGCAGAACTAATATTATTTGTTTCAAAAGACTTTTGCCGCCAGGCGTGGTGGCTCACACCTGAAATCTTCGCACTCTGGGAGGCTGAGGCGGGAGGATCGTTTGAGCTCAGGAGTTCGACACCAGCCTGAGCAAGAGCAAGACCCCGTCTCTACTAAAAAAGTAGGAAGAAATTAGCTGGACAACTAAAAAATACATATATATGTATAAAAATGAGCACATGGTGGCGCATGCCTGTAGTCCCAGCTCCTCAGGAGGCTGAGGCAGGAGGATCGCTTGAGCCCAGGAGTTTGAGGTTGCTGTGAGCTAGGCTCATGCCATGGCACTCTAGCCCAGGCAACAGAGCCAGGCTCTGTCTCAAAAAAAAGAGACTTTTGCCTATCATTATGACCCATTTTTATTTAGTTTACATAGAACAATCATTTTCTTGCTTTTATTTTTCCCTAAGAATTTGGGGTCAGAGCCATATTATATTTCAAGTGGTTTTTATGAGTTTCTCTATGTTTGTTTTGATGTCACATTGGAACAGGGTGTGGCCATTTGTAGACTTTCTGGTTTCCGGAAAGACTATTTTTTTCTTTTCTATGTCATAAATCACTTGTTTGAATAGGTTCTCTTACATTTTTCTCCTTTTTGAGTGCAAATAGCCTATGGAAAAGGGAAGGAATAGTGTGAGGAAACACAACAAACTTTAAATGCCACCATCCTTTTCTCCCCTCTCCATTTGCACTGCATTCATTATTTTTGATGCATAGGAAATACAAATCACACTTTGTTTCTTACTCAGTCTATCTGCCTCTTCAGACTTTGCTGCCTAATAATCTCTAACAGGCCTTTACACCAGAGCAGTGTAAAAAAATATGTATGCATGGGCAAATAATAATATGTTTTATATTTCCGGCAGTTGTGATGATTGAATATGGGGTACAACAAAGTTTGACTAGCAATAAAGAGCCAAAGCTAAAAATCCAGGAAGCAAGAAATGTGTCATAAAACACTCAACAAATATTTATTGGACATTTTTTATGTGCAAGGAACCCAGCTGATCACTGGAGAAGTTACAAAGGTGTGTAAAATGCAGGTCTTACCTTTGATGAACTTAACAGTTAGATGAAAGAGACACAGTCACATACCCAAATCACAGTACAAATTATACAAGATTTTTGAAAACTACTTCCGTGATATAAGGGTGTCCACAGAGTGCTCGGTTGGTCATTTGTTAACAGCTCTATGGAAATATAATTTATACGTGATAAAATACAACCACTGGACTTATACATTTGAATTATTTTTAGCAAATGTATACAATTGTGCAATCACCACAATCCAGTTCTATAACATTTCCATCACTACAAAAAATCCCCTTGTGTGCCCACTTGCAGTAAATTCCCTGCTTCTTCCCCTAGCCTCGGGCAACCATTGATCTGCTTTGACAGAGCAGCCTTGAGTCTAGGGCCAATTTGACCTCACTACTGAGACAGTCCTCTTCCAAGGGCTCTAGCCATACTGGTGGGAAAACGAACTCCCGTATTGCCAGCCCTGGGAGAGTAACACTCTAGGGACTTTTCTTCCTGCTCCTTTCCAGTGGTTCTTTTCTCAATATTAGTGGTTTCCTTACATTCAGCCTAAAACTCAAGAGGGCCTCACTGCAAGAAGGCCTCTGAGAGTCACTCTCTTTGCAGCTCTCTCTTCTCCCATACTTGGCCCCGTAAATTTTAGTTGCCTTGGCCTCCCCAAAATCCCACCCCTTTCTTCTCAACCTAGGAGACGCCTGGGCTTTGCTTGCGTTGCGGCCTGTGGGCCGGGATGTCTTAGGGCTCTCACCTCCTTTGTTCCCTTATCTCAGGGGTCACTGTCCCATGCTGCCTACTGTCCAATGTCTAAAAACCATCGTTTCGTATGTTTTATCCAGTTTTCTAGCTGTTTAAGATGGGAGGGTAAATCCAATCTCTGTTATTCCATTAAGAGTAGAAGTAGAAATTCTAGTTTTGAGAGTATTTTCCTATTATTCTCATGTCCCACCTACTATGGCCAGTTCTATACAACTGCTTCTTAATAACTTGGTGGTGGATTAAACCAGTTGTCAAATCAAACGCTGTAAAAGTTGATCTATGTGTATATCTATATTTAAAAAGCATAAAAATGATGAATCAGTGAAATCTCAATAGATTGCTATGACCCACAATACTTGCCATGTTATGTCAATCTAGCAACAACCTATCCCTCCTGGCACAGTGGCTCACGCCTGTAATCCTAGCACTTTGGGAGGCTGAGGCAGGAGGATCGCTTGAGCCCAGGAGTTTGAGGTTGCTGTCAGCTAGGCTGATGCCACGGCACTCACTCTAGCCCGGGCAACAGAGTGAGACTCTCTCAAAAAAAAAAAAAAAAAAAAAATGACACCATTGCATTCTAGCCTAGGCGACAGAGACCTTGTCTCAAAAACAAACAAAAAAAACTATCCCTTTCCAATCAGATATAGGTAAGTGTTATCTTGAATTTTACATGGAATGGAGGGGTGTCAGATGATTCATTAGTTTTTAAATTAAAAAATAAATGAATTTGGCCTAGCATGGAAGTACACACCAGGCCCATAGTCCTAGTTACTTAGAAGGCTGAGGCAGAAGGATCACTTGAGCCCAGGAGTTTAAGGCTATAGTGTGCTATGATTGCACCTGTGAATAGTCACTGCACTCCAGCCTGGGCAGCATAGTAAGACCCCATTTCTTAAAAACAACAACAAAAAACTAAAAAACTTTTTTAAATAAATGAATTTATTTTGTAACCACTTGCATGGCACTGCAAGTTTCCTTAGTAGAGAGGAGAATGGCAGCAACAGAACAAAGGAAGTGCTGAGTAGCATAGCCAACATCCTATGTGATACAGACCATCATATTCATATTTTTGTCATACTTTTGAATGACACTTATAGAATGACAAATGTGTTCTTTTATCAGGATTTTATGGTTCCTAGTGACAGAAACGTCCATCCAAACCTGTTAAGCAAAAATGGGAATTAAATTACTAACTAAACTTAAAGTCTATAGTTAGGTTTAGTTTCACTGTGGCTGGATGTAGAGGCCAAAAGATGTTATCATGTTTCTATTTTTCTCTTTCCAATCTGGCAAATGGAGCCTTTATTTTGACTCCTTCCTTAGACAGTTTCTCCCATCCTGGTGCCAAGACGCTGCCTGGAGCTGCATATTTCCACTTTATATTTTAAAGTATTTCAAGCAGAGGCTCCAAGATTTGCTCAGGGCCAGCCTAGGTCGAACGTCCACTGCTGACCACTTTGGCAAAGGAACGGCAATGCACTGATTGGCCTGGCCAAGGTCACGTACCTCACATCCCACTGAGGGTAGAGCTCCTTTTAGATCATGGCCTGAGAATGGAAATCAGAGCTGCAGGGAGGAGATGGGTGGATGGCTGCTGAAAAGGTGAGGAGGAAATGTGCCCTATGTACGCTGGATGCAGTCGCAGCCAAATAAGTTTACAGTGAGTCGACTTCAAACCATGGCTTCACTGTGACAGTCTGCATTATCCCCACCCCCACTCGTGTATAGTCTTACTGTCCTAAGTAGCTGAGAACTTGAGGTACATCGCACAGTAGAACAGATGAGCTGAATACAGACTCTGGTGCAGACATCTTGGAAAACCTCAGGGAAAAGGAAGGGCTTGAGCAGCAAGAGGTGGGAGGGGAAGGACATTCCAGGGAAAGAGAGCAGCACACAGAGCACAGAGGAAAACGGAGAAGAGACAGGTCAGTGAAAGGCGAGGTTGGGAGTCAAAGGTGAGGCTGTAAAGAGGCTGAGGGAAGGTTCGGTAAGTTCTTGAACCCAGGCTAAAGCTCTTGACGTTTATTCTGAACATACTAGGGGCAGAGGTCAACAAATTTTTCTATAAAAAGGCAAATAGCAAATATTTTAGGCATTGCAGGCCAAGAGACAAAAATCAAAGATATCATGTAAGTACTTACAAAATGAGAGAAAACAAACTTTCATACATTTTATTGATGAAATTCAAAATATAATAATAATAATTGAGTACGGTTTTTTTTTTTTGGTAATACAGGTGGTCGACTACATGAACTTCTTTTTAGGGCAGCGGTCCCCAACCTTTTTGACACCAGGGATCACTTTCTCTCGGAAGACAGTCTTTCCATGGACAGGTGGCGGGGCGCGCGGGGGTTGTGTGTGGAGCCCGTCCTGCCTCGGCTGCACCTCAGATCATCAGGCGTTGGATTCTCTCGGCGTGTGCAGTGTGCAGCGGGTCTGGTGCTCCGGTGAGGGTCGGATGTGGCCGCGGATCCGACGGGGGGCGGGGCTCGGGCCGTGGGGAGCGGCTGTGCGTGCAGGTGGGGCTTCCCTCGCTGCTCGCCTCCTGCTGTGCGGCCGGAGAGGTGGGGGACAGGGGACAGGGGACCGGGACCGCAGTTTTAGAGGATCCTATTTTACTCAGGGTTGAAAGATGTGCCTCATCAATAAATGCTTTGCAAATCTTCACCTATCAAAACCACTCCTAGTTCACAAGCTGTGCAAAAACAGGCAGCTGGATTTGACCCCCAGCTGTAGTTTGTGGAGCTTTGCTCTGGGGAATCATTTCATGATTTTGTGAAGGGGAACTTGTCCGATCACAATTTTGATTATATCAGAATGAGACAGACTGGAGGCAGTATAGGGTAGGCAAGAGATAATGAGAACCTAATTAGAATGTTGTGAGTTTGGGTGGGCATGTACCGCAAAGCAGCTAAAGTGAAGCAGGTGAGAATCTTTACTCAAGGCGAAGGTGGATGGAGCAGCGTTACCACCCAGATGGATACACCGTTATCACAAGGAGAGTGTTTGCTCCCTTTCCTGTCGTCCCTTGACAGGTGTGGGGCCTATTATTTGTACTAGGACCAGAGTCCATATGCCTTTAGGTGAATGTTGCCTCTGAAGCGGAGTAAGAAAGGCTAAGAGAAATTCCAGAATAAAACACGTGAAAGATGAACTGACTGGGCAAAAAGAGGGGAGGCCCTTTGAGCTGTACTTTCAGGCACTGCAGAGAGACCCTTTGAAAAGTAAAGAATGGCTTCTCTCTGAAGCTAGTTTTGTAGCTACTGTGAGTCATCATATCTTTGTAATCTATTCTGTTTGGTTATATAATCTCTTTCTCTGTTGTCCAATAGATATTCTAATAATCAACAGCTTTTAATGCCACATTAGGTAGCTACTGAATCGAGTAAAGCTTCTTTCCAAGAAGTGGCAACTATGAGCTGTTGAAGTCTTTAACCTAAACCTTGTTCACTTTAGAACCCAAGTTGAATATGTGGCATGTTTCAAGGAACAAAATGTCTGGGCCATAGTAGTTTGCTTGCATGGAGATCAAAGGATCCTGCCTGGACTGTCAATGTTAGGGAAGAGGGATAGTTGTGAATATGGCAATGGCCATCGCTTAAATTGTTCTCCAGCCCAGTTCCCACACACTTATGCTTGAGTCTTAGGGTATTGGGGAGACAATAAAAGAGGGAATTAAAACTGAGTGGAGAGATTAAGAACCTTAGGAATTAGTGATTTCATTAGTAATGGGGCAGCCTCAACTCAAGTATTTACTACCTTTGGGTAGATGTTGGCAGCGATGCATTTACATGGCCCTGAAAGTGAGGGCCTCTTTAATTTTGCACCTAGTACCCCTAGTCCTGGTCCTGGCTAGCAGTCATAGTCAGTAGTGGTGGCAATTTTGGTGACAACTAGATGTTAGTACGAGAGAGAGAAAAAAAAAGGTGAGTTCCATAGGAAGTCATCACTTGAAATCTTTGAAAAACTCATGAAAGGTCACCCCATGAGCACCATGTAGGACAAATGTTAGGGTAGCTTCGGAAACAATATACCTTTGTTGATTCAAATCCTGTGTGGCATATGGTGGGCTATAAAAAGAACAATGAATTAGTCAATCATATAAAATATTTGATTATATATGAAGACTTGGGTGTCACATGGATATGTGAATTCCCTTTCTACATATCAAATTGTATTCGATGTATTATATTTCTCTTGGAAAGCTACCGAGAAGTTGCAGCCATGTATCTGTGTTATTTTTTACTAAGTATTTGCTTTATCATGAAGGAAAACAAGCATATTTCTTAAGGAACAGGTGTATGCGCTAGTAGTCAAGAGGGTAGCAAACAGCAGTGGCTGTCATGGAAACAGCCTGGTGTCCTAGCAACAAGCACATTCATTTGTCTGGCCTGCCTTGTACAGTTCTGTCAACAGAGGTAAAGGGTTTACCCACGGAACTTGAGTGTCAGTCTTTCTGCTCCAGAGTAAAGCTACACTCACATGTGTAAATCTGGAAGCAGAAAGAAGGCAAATCCTTCTGCCAAGCAGCCAGTGATTTGGGAGCCAAAGGACAGCAACGTAGGAGTTAAATTTACTCGTCTACTCTTCATCTAGATATGCCAGAAATAGGTCTCGTTCTGTATTTGTTGGCTCTCCTAATGGAAGGATTAAAAATTCAGTGGCAGTGGCTAATACCATGACCTATGGCTCTGCTTCCCCTGCCTCCTTTGGGTTAAGAAGTGCAGTGTTTTCCCAAAACTTCATTTGATCTTTGCCCTTGTTTTAAGCCACAGAGACTATAAAGAAAAGGGCAGGACATATCCTGGTAGTAATTTGAAGGTTGTAGTTTCCCTTCTTCCACATATTTTATTTTATTTATTTATTTTTGTTGTTGTTGAGACAGAGTCTCACTGTGTGGGTGGAATGCGGTGATGTCATTGTAGCTTACCGCAAACTCCAACTCCTGGGCTGTAAGCCATCCTTCTGCCTAAGCCTCTCAGGTAGCTGGGACTACAGGTGTGTGCCACAATGCCCTGCTAGATTTTGTTGTTTTATGGGTTTTTTTTTCTTTTTCTTTTTGGTAGAGATAGGGTCTCACTCTTGCTCAGGCTGGTGTAGAACTCTTGAGTTCAAGTGATCCTCCCGCCTCAGCCTCCCAGAGTGCTAGGATTACAGGTGTGAGCCACCATGCCTGGCCCACATATTTTTATTATAATCCCCAAATTCTATATGAGAATGATTCCGAATATTTTTGATCTGGAAAATGTTCAAAATATCTCAAGAGACCCAAAAGAAATCTCCAATTATTGAAACCCAGTCTGACATAGCAAGCATCTTGCACTATGGCATAGCATATATAGAAAATTTTCTGGGCCAGGCATGGTGGCTCACACCTGTAATCTTAGCACTCTGGGAGGCCGAGGCAGGAGGATCACTTGAGCTGAGGAGTTTGAGACTAGACTGAGCAAGAACGAGACCCCAACACTATAAAAAAAAAAAAAAAAAAAAAGAAAGAAGAAAACTTTCTGAGTTCAGGACAGAAACTTGATAGGATTTATACACTGTCTTTTTTTTTTTTTTTTTTGGCAGCTTCAACCTTTATTTTTAGTATTTTTTTAAAAAAAACCATAATTAGAAACTTTCAATACAGAAATAATCCTAGCAAACCATTGAAAAGTTTTGACAGAATTTTACATCAGGTGCACTAGGACATCGGTTCAGCCCTGAGTATCCCCCCAACCCATAACCTCCCCCCGTACCTTTAAAAAAAACCAACTTCCTGGCAAGGCATGGTGGCTCATGCCTGCAATCCCAGCACTTTGGGAGGCAGAGGCAGAAGGATCGCTTGAGGCCATGAATTTGAGAACAGCCTGGCCAACATAGCAAGACCCTGTCTCTACAAAAAATTTTAAAAAATAGCCAGATATGGTGGTGTGCGCCTGCAGTGCCAGCTACTTTGGAGGCTGAGGCAGGAGGATGGCTTAAGCCCAGGAGTTGAAGGCTGCAATGATCTATGATTGTACCACTGCACTCCAGCCTGGGCAACAGAGCAAGACCCTGTCTCTAAAAATAAATAAATAAACACCTTCCTCTCTCTGTGTTTCCCTTTCTTTATTTTTTCTACATTTATTTAATACGTTCTAGGAATTATTCTAAGGATACTGAATCACTAGTGTTTCCCTACAATTCTAGGGATGTACAGAAATAATAGGTACCTGCAAGCAAATGTTGAATTTCAATTCAGGGCTGATAAAGTCAATATTAAATCAGATATATCCTCAGAGAGCCAGAAATATTGGGAATTTCAGTGTTGCCATTTGAGAGACTATAACTTTTCCATGCATTCTCAATAAAATTTATTCTAAAAGAGATTTCTCTTAAAAGTGAATTCATCTTCAAAATAGGAAATAGAGCACATTGAGAATGAATTTTTTCCCCCTGCTACGTGTGTGTGTAAAACTCAGGCTTTCAGAACGAAGTCTTACACAGAAGGAAATTATTTCCTACCTACAAGTTGGTGATGAACTAACTAATGTGGAGATTAAAACCATAAATGAATTGTATTCTATTTCAGCTGACTACTTTAATTAATTAGTAAAAGAAAAGCGCAGATGGGAGACTTTTTTCAGAGCATGATTGACAGGGAGGAATGAATGATGCTGAGTGGGTGTACCATGCATGTTTCGGCACAGCATAAGGAGAAACGAGGAAATAATCACAGAGCCAATCCACACAAGGGCAGAGAGTCTTGAAGAAGATGGCAAAAGAAAGGTTTTGTTAAAAGTGAATATGAAGAAAGTTATACATGTGTATATTATTGATAGCTCAAACTCCCAAATATATTTTAAGCAATGCCTTTAATTAAATGTAAACAGCAAACTCAGTCGTTATGTCAACTTCTATTTTAGTAACATGTTTAAAGCCGATTACAAATCTCCTAGTAACAATGTAGCCACAGTCCTTGGAAAAAAAATTGTTTTTCTTCAGCATTTGATTCTGAAAGACAGTATATTTCTAGAAATGAAGTTTAATACCAAAGAGGTCTTATTTTGTAGACAAATTATGTGAATTTTGATTCGTGGTGTGCTTGTTAAAAATGCATTTAATTTTCCAAAGGGCAGCTCTCCACAAGATTAAACAGAAGTTTCAACAAAAGTTTTAATTCCTGCAAAAGGTTTTCTAAGAGCTTTCATCTCACTTGCTTCCATTTTACTTCTGCTTCTCTGTGGTCACTACTACTGCGCAGGAAGCAATTTTGCAAGCATTTATATGGCTGTGAGCCATGCATGAGTCAATTAGATTGCCTATTTTTTAAATCTCTCTAACAGTTTATAGAACAGACTAACCCCTTCTCTCACACTGCACGAGGCTCGGATTCTGCCCTTTTGAGGAAGAATACGTTAGGCAAAAAAAAAAAAAAAAAAAAAAAAAGCATCTCGATGAAATGAGATCAGGACAGAAAGTTAGAATCAAACTCTTCTCCCTCTTCTTTAAAAAAAAATGCTAGGCAAACTCCTCCTGAAAGCTATTAGAAATACACATGCAATGCTCAGATGACAGTAATTATTTAGTAACAGGGTCCAATATATGCCTCCCTTATTCTTCTAGATTTGTTTATTTTAGGTTGACTTGGCTATTAGGTTGCTTTTCAAAATTAAAAATAACTTCCTATAAGAAATCCCTGTTCTTTGAATACAGGTCCAAGATAGAAGAGAAAGTGAGTCCTGTAAACATAGCCTGTTCACTATCACTGTGGGCTAGTATTTAACTTTGCTAAATATAATGGACTAATAAAAAGAGTAGCATGGGTAATACAAAAACAGGAGGTAGAACAAAAATATTTTGAATTGTCTTTGGGGGCAGCAGTTTTGCCTTCCTTCCTCTTTTTCTTCCTTCCTTCTGCCCTTCATTCCTATGTGTTGACGAAGCTAATATTAGCATTAGTTTGCATTCCCTGAGCACACAGCAGATGCCGAGGCCACTCATGATGAGAAGTGGACTAACAGTGTGCTGAAAAAATGCCACCTGGAATTTCTGCCTCATGCGCTTGCATCATAAGAACTTACTTGGCCTACCTTGATAAGATAATTGGATGCTATTTTATTCTACATATATGATCTATATTAGGCCTTCAGCAATTGATGTAGGACATCAATTATCTACATAGGAACAGGACTGGACCTCTTTTTATTGCAGCCCAAGAGTCTAGCAGAGCATGGCATAGAGTAGACATTCAACAAATATTGAGGGATGAAGTGGCTTTTTCTGAACATTTACAAATGAAAATGAATAAAGAAAGCAGCATTGAAACAGCCAGGCTAAAACTATTTGCCTTTACCCAGACATATCATGTTCCCTATACCTCCCTGTATTTCTACTCTTTGTTTACCCAAGTAAAATTTATTTTAACTAGATTTTTGCCTATAGATTCCTGCTTAGCCCTCAAATTTCAGATGGAATACTAACACCTCTATGATGCTTTGGCAGACTGCTCTATTTCGTTATGTTTCTTCCTACACACAGCACACAGTATCTTGTACAGACTGCTCTCTCATGGCATTGTGATTGCTTATTGGCCTAAAAGGCTGCCCCCTCCCTAGGCTATGAATTCCTTAAATGTAGGTGTGATGGTTAATTTTATATGTCAACTTGACTGGGCTATGGGATGGCCAGATACCTGGTTAAACATTATTTTGGGGTGAGTCTATGAGGGTGTATCTGGAAGAGATTAACATTTGAGTAAGTGGAGTGAGTAAAGCAGATGGCCCTTTGGGTGGGCATTACCCAGTCTCTTGAAGACCCAAAAAGGACAAAAAGGCAGGGGAAGTTCGAATTTGCTCTCTGCCTGACTGAGCAGGTCATTCATTGATTTTCTCCTGCTTTTAGCACTCCTGGTTCTCGGGCCATCAAACCTAAACTAGAATCTATACCATCAGCTCTTTGGCTCTTGGGATCTTTAAACTACACCATTGGCTTTCCTGGGTCTCCAGCTGGAAAATGGCAGATAGTGGGACTTCTCAGCCCCCATAATCATGTGAGCCAATATTTTATAATAAATTTCTTTATATGTACACATACAGATATATATAGACACACACACACATATCCTACTGGCTTTCTTTAAAGAACCCTGACTAATATAATAGAAAACATGTATTTTCATCATTATAGTCCCAATCTTAGCATGGGTCTGATTTGAAATTTACGAAATGTTAATGGAATAAAAACCCCTCTACTTTCACATTCCAACAGGAAAGTCAGACATCTAATCAAGCAACTGAGATGAAATGTGATGCATATGAAAGTAGAAACATGATACAATCAGTTCCATGGAAGCACAAAGAAGGAATGGTTATTTTTTTCCTGGAGACTAGGATTAGACTATACAGAGGGGGTAACATTTGACCTGCCTTGGGACACGAGAAATAGTTAACCAAGTGGATAATTTAGAAGAGAGAATAGTATGAACAAAGACAAGAAGATTTAAAGTATCTACTACAGGCTGGGCATGGTAGCTCATACTTGTAACCTCAGCACTTTGGGAGGCTAAGGCGGGAGGATCGTTTAAGGCTAGCAGCTCAAGGTCAGCCTGGGCAACACAGAGAGATCCGTCTCCACAAAACATAAAAAAATTAGCAAGGCATGCTGGTGTGTGCCTGTAGTCTCAGCTACTCAGGAGGCTGAGGCAGTAGGATTGCCTGAGTCCAGGCATTCAAGGTTGCAGTGAACTGTGATCAGGCCACTACACTCCAGCCTGGGTGACAGAGCAAGACCGTGTCTCCAAAAAAAAAAAAAAAGTACCTAATATAGCATTGCAATTCTGCTTCTAGCCAAGATGGAGTAACAGGAAGTGGATTTATCCAAACACCTGAAACAACTGAAAAGACAGACAAAATATATGGAACAATGGTTTCAAGATAGTAGACATGGGTAACAAAGGACAGTGATGGATTTGAGATGGGAAGCAAGTAAGATGAGCCCTGCGATTGTCCTAACATACCTAGAGAGAATGTCTAGGCCAGGGCTCAGGTGAAAGAACTCAGGCACAGCCCATTGGTCTCCCTGAGTGGAGGAGACTCCCTGATCTGAGAATTAGAGGAGGCCAAGGTTGCTAGAGTCTACAAGGAAAAGTACTGAGGATGCAAACAGAAAGAACTCCAGAGACCTTAATAGATTCCCCATGGAGTCTTCAGCTGAGTACTGATCAACACATGCATGTAAAGAAACCATCCGAGGCTGGGGAAAGAACAACCAAAAGGATTAGAGGAAATAATCCTTGGAGCAATACATTGGTGGAAATAGCTTCTGTTTTCATAGCCAGAGTGAAAAACTTCATGATTTACAAAGTATTGGGTAGAAAGATTTTGTTTCAGTAGTGGGGCAAAATTAACCATAGACTCAAAGCTGCTCTAGTCCCATCTAATGTAGTTATACATATAGAAAATATAATACCTAGAGTAATCAATCACTAAAAAGCTACTCCTGGAGGGGGGATTTAAGATGGCTAACTAGCCTGGCACTTGCCTCCTCCAAAACAGTGAGCATTTAGAATGGAGTTTCTAAGACAGAACACTGGGATTCAGCAGGGAAGTGACAGGGAAACTGAGCCACAGAAGGAGAGAGAAACAAAGCAGCTGGCCAGCCGGGATAGGCTCGGAACTCTCCATTGTGGGGAAAATGTAAGCAAGAGATCCCCAATGGTCCAAATTCCCACCATCGACCCTGCTACCCTAGCCATGGGAAATTTCCTTGGCCCTTATGGGCCCTGAGACTAGTATAGGTAGTACCTGGAGTCTTCATGATAGCATTGTTGCTGAGAGGGAGTTGGTGCTGGATCCCACACATCCCCTGAGACCCAAGGAGGTGTAGCACAGTGCCATTTGAGAGGCCAGCCCCCACCAGACTACATCCTGCCCTGGGGCACCACAGTCCCTGCATCTTCACATCCCCCCGAAGTCCCACTGACATCCCCCATGTCCTCCCAGAGGGTTGCAATGTCATGACACTGGCTAAACCCAGGAGTGTGGCTGGGTCTCAAGCACTCTAGACCACACAGTGTCCTACACCCAAGGGAACAATAATGTGCAGCGGCAATAATGTGCAGCACTACAGGGAGGTTGTTTCTGGGACAAAAAGAGCCGAAGCATGCACTCCCCAGAGCCTGAGCACCACCTGCCCAGGATGACTGCCACTGACAGCAATGCTACTTCCTCCAGCAGCAGGGCTGTATGTCCCTTCAGAGGGCCTAGAGACTGGCTCACCTAGGTACTGTCGCAGGGCCTGAGGACAGGTCTGCCCCAGTTGCCGCTCCTGACATCTGCACACATCATCTGGGTGTTTCGAGCCTACCACCACTGGCACCACATGTACCAGTGAAGGGCCTGAGGAAAGACCCACCTCTCCCACCACAGCCATTGCCAGTGCCTGTGAGAATTATCCAGGAGTATGGGTATTGATCCACCCACTCACTATCTCCCATGCCCACACTTGGCTTCTAGGGGCCTGAAGATGGGTCCATCCCGCCCGCTTCCACTGCCCATGTGCACTGTCTGGGGCCTGGGGATAGGCCCATTCTACCCACTGCTGGTACCCACAAACATTTCTAAGGGGCCCAGGAATTGGTACACCCAACCTGCAGCCACTACCACCAGCACCCACCCACACATGTGTGCCACCTGGATGCCTGGGGACTGGCCCACCCAGTCCATCACCACCACTGCTGAGATGCTGCATGTACTTTTTGGGGCCCTGAGGGTTAGCCTGCCATCACTGCTGCCACCATTGATTCCACAGGTGCCACCCAGGGGCCTGAGGACCCACCCACCCACCTGGCCCACTACTGCTACCACCAGCATCTGAGCAAGCTGCCTGGAGGCACAAGGCCCACCCAGATCCACCACCATTGGTGCCCACATATACCATCTGGGGACCAGAGGACTAGCATGCCTGGACCACTGCCACCAACACTGGTGCCTGAGCATCAGACTGCCTGGTGTTCACATCCTTAGCAAAGCCTTGCCAGAGCCTCCACTAACAGCCATGGCCTCAGACACTGAGGAACTCATGGACACAGGCAACACTGATTATAGCCAAAGAAATCATATGGAGACTACACTGCTGAGCCCACCCAGAATCAAAGCCAAAGCACCCTATCTAATCAACACTATAGATACATCTATAGGAAAAAGTCTTTCCCTATGAAATCCAATCCATTAAATTGGAAGAATCAACTGTCATACCAGATGCACAGATATCAATCTAAGGACACAAGAAACATGAAAAAGCAAGGAAACATAACATTTCCAAAGGCAAACAATAATTCTCCAGTAACAGATCTGAATGAAAAGGAAATATATGAAATTCCTGAAAAAGAATTCAAAATGATGATATTAAAGAAACTCAGTGAGATACAAGAGAGCATAGATAAACAATACAAAGAAATCAGGCAAACAATTCATGATGTGAATGAGAAAGTCAAGAGATAGATACCATGAAAAAAAGCCAAACACAAATCCTAGAACTGAAGAATTCAATGAATGAAATTGACAATACAATCAAGAGCTTCAACAACAGACTAGATCAAGCAGAAAAGTGAATTTCTGAATTTGAAGACAGGCCGATTGAAATAACCCAGTCAGACCAAAAAAAAAAAAAAAAAAAAAAAGCCAATGAAGAATAAAAAAGAGCAAAGAAAGCCTACACGACATATGGGACACCATAAAGCAACCAAATATTTGAATTTTGGGAGTCCCAGAAAAAAAAAGAGATAGGCAGAGGTTGAGAAAACCTATTTATTAATGACAAAATAACAGTTGAAAACTTTCCAAGTCTTGAAAGAGATATAGACATCCAGATATAGAAAGCTCAAAGATCTCCAAATATATTCAATCCCAAAAGGTCTTCTCCAAGAGACATTATAGTTAAACTGTCAAAAGTCAAAGACAAAGAGAGAATTCTAAAAAACAGCAAGAAAAAAAAAGCATCAAATCACATAGAAGAAAATCCTTATCAGGCTAACAGCGGATTTCTCAGCAGAAACCTTACAGACCAGGAGAGAATGGGATGATATATTCAAATTGCTGAAACAAAAAAACCTGTCAGCCAAGAATACTACATCCAGAAAAACTATTCTTCAAAAATGAAGGAGAAATATAATCTTTCTCAGATAAGCAAAAACTGGGGGAATTCATCACCACTAGATTGGCTCTACAAGAAATGTTTAAAGGAGTCCTACATTTGGAAGTGAAATAATGATATCTGCCATCATGAAAACATAAGCAAGTCTAAAACTCATTGGTAAGTACACAAATGAAAAGTAGAAGTGAGCCAAACGTCATTATTACAGAAAACTATCAAATCACAATGATAAACAATAACAGAGAAAGAAAGGAACAAATGATATACAAAACAACCAGAAAACAATTAACAAAATAACAGGTAGCAGTCCTTACATATTTATTAATAATAACCTTGAATGTAAATGGATTAAATTTAAAACTAAACTTAGAAGATATAGACCTCCTGAGTGGATTTAAAAAATGACTCAACCATATGCTGCCTACAAAAGATTCACTTCATCTGTGAAGACACATATAGACTGAAAGTGAGGGGATGGAAAAAGATACCCCATGCAGAAACAGAAACCAAAAGCATGCAGAAATATATATATACATATATATATACACACACACACACATATATATGAGATAAAACATGTTTTAAGTCAAAACTATAAAAAGAGGCAAATAAGGTCATTATGCAATGATAAAACAATCAATTCAGAAAGAAGCTATGACGATTCTGAATGTATATGCACAACATACCAGAATATTCAGATATATAAAGCAAATATTATTATATCTAACGGGATAAATCAACTCCCATACAATAATAGTTGAGGACCTCAACACCTCATTCTTAGCACTGGACAGGTCATCTACATAGAAAGTCAACAAAGAAATGTTGGACTAAAACTGCACTTTAGACCAATGGACCAAATGACATTTGTAAGACATATCATCCAATAGCTTCAGAGTATGCATTCTTCTCACCAACACATGGAACATTCTCTAGAATAGATCACATGTTAGTCCACAAAACAAGTCTCAACAAATTTTAAAAAATTTAAATTATATCAAGTATCTTTTCAGACTACAATGGAATAAAACTAGAAATAGATAATAAGAGTAACTTTGGAAACTGTACAAATACATGGAAACTAAACAACATGCTCCTGAATGACCATTGGGTGAATGAAGAAATTAAGAAGGAAATAAGAAAATTTCTTGAAGCAAATGAAAATGGAAACATAACATAACAAAGCCTAGTCGACACAGAAAAATCTGTGCTAAGAGGGAAATTATAGCAATAAATCCCTACTTGAAAAAAGAAGAAAGATTTCACATAAACAACCTAATGATGTGCCTCAAGGAACTAGAAAAGCAAGAACAAACCAAACCTAAAATTAGTATAAGGAAAGAAATAATAAAGATCAGAGCAGAACTAAATAAAACAGAGACTAAAAAACAATACAAAGGACCAATGAAATGAAAAGTTGGTTTTTTAAAAAAGATAAGCAAAATCAATAAAACATTAACTAGACTAATCAAGAAATGTTTCTTAAAAGAGAGAAGACTAGTCTTAGTCCATTTCATGATGTTATAAAGGAAATACCTGAGGCTGGGTAATTTATAAAGAATGAGGTTTATTTGGCTAATGGTTCTATAGGCTGTACAAGAAGCACGGCATCAGCATCTGCTTCTGGTGAAGGCTTTGGGGAGCTTCCAACCAAGGCTAAAGGTAAAAAGGGTAGTGTCACATGGCAGGAGAGGGAGAAAAAGAGAGAGAAGGAGGTGCCAGTCTCGGTTAAACAATCAGCTTTTGTGTGAACTAATAGAATCAGAACTTACTTATCACTCCAGGGAGGGCACTAAGCCATTCTTGAGGGATCCACCCCCAAACCCAAACATCTCCCACCAGGCCCCACCTCCAACATTGGGGATCAAATTTCAATATGAGATTTGGAGAGGATAAACACCCAAACTATATCAAGACCCAAATAAATAAAAGAAGACATGAAAAATGAGATGTTACAACTGATACCACAGAAATAGAAAGGATCATTCTTCCTAAGAACCCAGGCCAGCATTACCTGGATACCAAAACCAGACAAGGACAAAACAAAAAAAATGAAAACTACAGGCCAATATCCCCGACGAACATAGATGTAAAATCCTCAGTGAAATACTAGAAAACCGAATCCAACAATACATCAAAAAGATAATATAGCATGATCAACTGGGATTTATCTCAGGGATACAAAGATGATTCAACATATGCAAGTCAATAAATGTGATACATCACATCAACAGAATAAAGGACAAAAACCATACAGTCATCTCGATAGACACAGAAAAAGCATTTGATAAAATTCAACATCCCTTCATCATAAAAAGTCTCAATAAATTAGACATAGAAAGAACATACTTAAACATAAAGGCCATATGTGACAAATCCATAGCTAAAATGATACTGAATGGAGAAAAGCTAAAGGCCTTTCATCTAAGATCTGGAACAAGACAATGATGCTTACTTTTACCACTGTAATCAACACAGTATTGGAAGTCCTAGCCAGAGCAGTCAAAAAAGAGAAGGAAATAAAAGACATCCAAATTTAAAAAGAGGAAGTCAAACTGTCCCTCTTTGCAGGTGACATGAGCTTATATATAGAAAAACCTGGCTGGGCCCAGTGGCTCACACCTCTAATTCTAGCACTCTGGGAGGCCGAGGCAGGAGGATCACTTGAGGTCAGGAGTTTGAGACCAGCCTGAACAAGAGCAAGACCCAGTCTCTACTAAAAATAAAAAAAATTAGCCAGGTGTGGTGGTGCACACCTGTAGTCCCAGCTACTTTGGAGGCTGAGGCAGAGGGATTGCTTGAACCCAGGAGTTTGAGGTTGTTGTGAGCTAGGCTGATGCCATGGCACTCTAGCTCAGGTGAGAGAGCAAGACTCTGTCAACAAAACAAAACAAAATAAAAACCAAAGACTCCACCAAAAAAACTCTCAGTAGTGATAAAAAAATCAGTCAAGTTCAGAGTACAAAATCAACATACAAAAATCAGTAGCATTTTTATACACCAATAATGACCTAGCTACAAAAGAAATCAAGAAAGCAATCCCATTTACAATAGCTACAATAAAAATAAAATACCTAAAAATAAATTTAACCAAGGAGGTGAAAGACCTCTACAATGAAAACTGCAAAATACTGATGGAAGAAATTGAAGAGGAAACAAACGGAAAGAATAATAATATTAATATTGTTAAAATGACCATACTACCCAAAGCAATCTATAAGTTTAATGCAATCTCTATCAAAATACCAATGACATTCTTCATAGAAATAGAAAAAAAGTGATCCTCCTGGCTTGCCCTCCCAGAGTGTTAGGATTACGGGCATGAGCTACTTCGGCCGGCCTTGAGATCCCATCTTTACAAAAAACTTAAAAATCAGCCAGGTGTGGTGGTATGTGCCTGTAGTCCTATCTGCTCAGAAGGCTGAGGCTGGAGAATCACTTGAGTCTAGGTGTTTGAGGCTGCAATGAGCTATGATCATGCCACTGCACTGCAGCCTGGGTGACAAAGTAAGACCCTGTCTCTAAAAATAATAAAATAAAATAAATTTTTAAAAAATTTAAAAAATGTGAAAAAGACCTGGACACCTCACCAAAGAAATTATGCAGACGGCAAATAAATATATTAAAAGGTGCTCAACATCATATGTGATTAGAGAATTGAAAATTAAAACAATAGTGAGATACCACTATACACCTATTAGAGGGCCAAATTCCAAAACTAACTGACAACACTAAATGCTGGTGAGAATATGGAGCCTAGAAACTCTCCTGCAGTGCTGGTGGGAAGGCAAAACTGTACAGCTAGTTGGGAAGACAGTTTGGCAGTGTCTTGTGAAACTCAATGTAGTCTTACCATACAATCCACTAATTGTGCTCCTTGGTATTTACCCAAATGGGCTGAAAACTTATGTCTACACAGAGCTTGCACACAGCTGTTCATTGCAGTTTCATTCATAATTGTCAAAAACTGGAGGCAACCAAGAGGTCTTTCAGTAGGTGAATGGATGAACTGTGGTACATCCAGACAATGGAATACTATTCAGTGATAAAAAGAAATGAATTATCAAGCCAAAAAAAAAAATACTTGGAAGAAACTTAAATATATATTACTAAGTGAAAGAAGCCAATCTGAAAAGGCTAAATAGTGTTTGATTCCAATTATATGACATTCTGGAAAAGGCTAAACTGTGGAGACAGTAAAAAAGATCAGTAGTTGCCAAGGCTTTAGGAGGAGGGAAGGATGAACAGGCAGAGCACGCAGGATTTATAGGGCAGTGAAACTATTCTGTATGATACTATAATGGTGGCTATGTGTCATTATACATTTTTCAAATCCCATAGAACAGAAAACATTAAGAGTGAGCCCTAATGTACACTATGGACTTTCAGTGATGATGTGTAAATGTGTGTTCATTGATTGTAATAAATGTGCCACTGTGGGGTGGGATGTTGATAATGTGGGAGGCTGTGTGTGTTGGTGGGGGAAGAGATTTATGGGAACTCTCTGTACTTTCTGCTCAGTTTTTTTATAAATCTAAAACTGCTTTAAAAAAATAAAGCCTATTAAAAAAGCAAAAAGCAAAACAAAACATAAGCAGGCCAATGGGAAGCAAAACATCCAGATCAAGGGATATCATCATTAAATTTTAGAATACTGAGGACAAAGAAAAAAATCCTAAAGCCTTCCAGAGAGGCAAAACCCAAAAGGATCAAGGATCAGAACAGCACTGGACCTCTCAACAGAAACCCTGGATGCTGGAAGACAAAGGAGCAATGCTCTCAAAAATCTAAGGGAGAATTCTTTCTAAACTCAAATTTTATACCCACCCAAACCAACAGTCAAGTGGAGACGTAAACAGTCAAGTAACGACGTTTTTGGTTGTACAAATCTCATAGAAAAGAGACAAAGAAAATCACAAGGCTGATGTTGATTAGAGTTCACCAGGCATAACGGAAAATTAGCCCAAAAGGAAATAGGAGCATGGCTGGCTTAAAGAGGGATGTCTCCAAGAAAAAGTTGAAATTGATAAATAAGCCAATGTGTGTGAATTTGTTGGGTAAGAAATAGCATAGGAATACAAACAAATTAAACAAATAAATAAGGCAATAATTAACTAGAAGATAAACAAAAATTATGAAAAAATGCAATAGTACACTATGCAAATTAGATGTGAGTAATACTTAACACAGTTAAAATAATGTATATTGCTCTAAGCAAAAATTATGTGTGGGATGTATATTAATCTAAGTCCTTTAAGAAGCAGATGCCAAGAAGGGATTAGATGTGAGAGAACATGGAGAGGGAGCTGGATAGGGCTTGGAGAACCATCAGACCTCTATGCAAATCTCTCTGAATGAAGCAGGCAAGATTCACAGTCTGCATTGCAATTCTAAGGAAAGTTCAGCAAGCCCACTGCAGAATTCTGGAACTAAAGCTGTTGGCCAGAGGAGCCCTGTCTTCCAGGAATGAGGCTCCCTTGCTTTGCCTGTGGTACTCAGTTATTGGTTAGGTGTAGCCTGTGGGAAGTATGGCCCCGTATCCATGTAGCGATAGATTTCAGAGCCCACAGCTGGCTGTCAGTTATGATCCCTGAGAGGCACATTCTCATGGCCATACTAGGAGGGATTGAAAGGCCACTATCTTTTATTATAAGCCCCCCCAAAACTATTTGACATTAAAAATCAGGTAAATGTATAGTTTTGATAAAAATAAAGTATTAATGAATGCGGTAGCGCATGCCTATAGTACCAGCCACTCCGGACACTAAGGCAGGAGGATCGATCTCTTAAGGCCAGGAGTTTAAGGCTGCAGCGTGCCATGATCACGCCTGCCTGTGAACAGCCACTGCATGCCAGCCTGGGCAATACAGCAAGACCCATCTCTAAAAATAAATTTTAAAAAATAAAATAAAATATTAAAGTGTCAAAAATAAATTTAAAACTGCTATTTGTGAGTTACTTAGGATGTTTTACAGCATGTCTAAACTTGATTTCTTAGCCACTCAGAGATGCTTTGGATTTTTCAAAATTTTTTCATACTTCCATCATGTAGTATGATAGATACTGCAGAAGGATACATGTAGAAGGATAATACACTTCTGTCAAAATAGATGACCATATTCTCTCAAGGAGGCAAAAAAAAAAAAGCCATGGATACACTCATGAGATATACCATGTGAATATATACATCATATGTCTTTGAAAATCCTTAAAAATTATATAAATCTTTAGTTCCCTATCCTTGATAGTAGAGAAGGGAATTTTCCTAGCTTTCTCTTCTAATACAGGGGAAAATAGTACAAAGTCTTTACTGGTATATTAACACACACATGCATACATACACATAAACACATGCAGATTCACAGACTCTAGTTAAAATTATGTTCTATTATATATTAGTTTCCTGACATGCCACAAGTCAATTCATATCCTGAGGTTCAATGTCTTTATCTGTAGAATGGACATATGTCAGGGGGTTATGATGAGTAACATGAGATAATCAGACAAAATCTAGACCTGGACAGGCACAAAGGGCTTAATATATATTGATGAGAGTGATAAATATTCATTAAAATAATAAATATTAACTATTATTTTACTCATCCAACACCTCACTCTGATGTTTTATTCCATTTAAGTTGTGAAGTCAAAAATAAATATCTTAGCGAAATACCTATATTTGTCACTTAACTATAAAAAAATACAAAAAGTACTTTTAGTACCTTTTAATCTTCTGGAGTGCTTCAATTTAAACACCTGGTCGTTAGATTTTAATAGTGAGAAACTGAATAATGAATATTCATATTCATTCAGAAACTGAAATATGAATTCTCATATTTATAAATGTGATAATTCATAAACTTATAAATGTTTATATGTGTTTTTATCTTTCACAGTGCCAATTCTTAGTCACTGTGAATGTATTTCCCTCTCTCCCAATTGCCTGTTTAGTGCAAAATACATAAAACTCCTGTTCATTTAGAGTGCAAGCAATTGAGACCATCAAATAACTGAAACTTTTCTACATTTCATATTTGCAAAGAAAATTTTGATAAAAATGAATCCAAAATAGGCAAACTGACTTGGAGAACTTTTAGAAAACAATTTTGCAGGATGTGCTTTCGATAGTATTTCCTGCAGCTTCTATCAATGGTCATGTTTATATAGATACATGATGTTTAAAGAGAGGATGCTGAAGCATACTAAAATCTTTAAATTATTCTAAATAATGTAAAAAAATCCAGTATAATTTGTGCTAAAGAAATTCATTTAAAATATAATTTATTATATTTTAATTATTTTTGTCAACTTCAAGTACTTGAAAAAACCACATATACCTTGTGTGCAGACTTTAAAACCATGCTTTGCATACACTAATGAGCTGATTAAACAGCGAGGCTATATCTGCAATTGGCCTTTTCTGCAACAGAAGAGATATATATATATCTTGAGCTATAGTGATGATTGGATATGAATTCTGAGAACTTGAAGATTGGTATCTAGGGGCAACATATTTTAGAAATAGCAGAGGAAAGATTTTTAGCTTTTCAAATTTAGTCTTTAAAAGATAAGAGGTACCATGTATACTCATGGAAATATTTTGTATACTTAAAATACTTACAAACAAAAATGGCTTCACAGAAAATAACGTGGATGGATTTGATCATCTTGTTGAAAATAGAAAGCACAGAAGTATATATAAAGGATAAAGGACTTTTAAAAATAATTTGCTGAAATACCATCTGCCTCTCCTCATAAAGTAAACAAGGAATTTGACTGAAATACAAACTAAAGTATCAACTTTTCCAATTAAAACTAAATTAGTAAGGTGATAAATCACATTGGTGCATATAAAAAGCAATATTAATAATTAACATTTACTTAGGGTTTGACAGCTTATTAAATTCTTTCTTATCAGTTATTTGTTTCTCACAACAACCTTCTGAGGCATTATCATAATCCACAATGCTAGAAGAGAAATCCACGTATGCTAGAAGAGAAATTTGGGATTTAGAAAGGATATGCCCCATTTTCATTATATAATTCTTCTGCCAAATCTCACCAACGATAGTGTTCCCTTTCTTTAGCAGTAAGGGCTGTTGTCTGGTTTGTAGCATTTTTTTAAAGGCCCACGCCAGGGAATAACAGTCATGAATAGGTATCGAGGGATACTATTTCCTCCACCAATTACACTGCAAGCTATGCTGGCTTATGCTGCGTTGTTAGGACTAAAAACAACCTAACAAAACTCTCCACTATTCTGAGGTCCAGAAATAGATATCAAGTCGATCCTGACTCCCTCAGGAATTTAGGTTGGCATTTAGGGAGTGGGAGTGTGTACGCTCTGGCATTAGGGTCACTCTGAGGCTCAGTCCCACTGATGTTTGCTGGGAGAACATTAGTTTTGACGGAGTATAAGACAAGGAAACAGGCTAGAGTTTCCAAAATGTAAGGGAAAACACAATAGAGGGTTCCATATAAGATTTCAAACTTCATTCAATTAACTATTTCCACTAGCCAAAATTTTTCTCTTTTGCTAATGTGAAATTGTATTTTCAGGTTAGATGTTTCAGTCACTACGCAGCTCTCAACTTGTTCTGTAAGTCTAATAGTTTTGTTTTTCAAAACATAAATTACTATAGTTTCTGAGTAAGTTAGATTAAGATATGTGACTGGGGAATGTGAGATGGAGTACTTCAAAATCTCCTACTGAAGGAGTTTTGGAAAAAGAAGTACAGGTTGAGTATCCTTTATCCAAAATGCTTGAGACCAGAAGTGTTTCAGATTTTGTATCTTTTAAAATTTTGGAATATTTGCATATACATAATGAGATATTTTGGGCATGGGATCTAAGTCTAAACATGAAATTCATTTATGTTCCATATACACCTCAAACACATAGCCTGAAGGTAATTTTATACATAATTTTAATAATTTTGTGCATGAAACAAAATTTGCATACATTGAACCATCAGAAACCAAAGGTGTCACTATCCCAGCCACTCATGTAGAAAATGTGTGGTTGTTTGGCATGACCATCATTCCTGACTCTGAATTTATATGCTACCTATAAACAATCATTTACTTACACGTATTCACGCATAAGTACCTAACAGTAAAAAATATGACATAACATTAATACAGTGGAAAATAATGTGTTTAGGGTAACCAAGCAGCACAGTAGCATCACCAGAATACCTGTATCTGCAGTTAAACAACAGTAGGTTTTCAGTCTCAACCTGTGATGCTGTGTTTTTTTTGTTTTTTTGTTTTTTTTTTGAGACAGAGTCTCACTCTGTTGCCCAGGCTGTAGAGTGCTGTGGCATCAGCCTAGCTCACAGCAACCTCAAACTCCTGGGCTCAAGTGATCCTTCTGCCT
>CAUYRT010015552.1:0-16215 GCA_963574885.1 Lepilemur ruficaudatus | reverse complement strand
GGTGGGGGTGGGGGGGGGGGGCCGCGGGGGGGCCACTCCGGTCTCGGCGGGGCCCCGGGGCTCCCGCCCCCCGCGGCCCCCCCCCCCCCCCCCCCCCCGCTCCGCTCCGTGGGAGTCCTCTGGCTGCCCTGTGCCCTCTCCTCCTCCTTCCCCAGACACCCCACCTCCCCAAGATTACCCCCAGGGCCAGGGGCCTTCCTTTTGGATTCTTAGTTTCCCACCTGTCCACGACTCTGCCACTGCCTGGCATCACACCCACCTGATAGCCCTCCGGTCCCAGCTCTCGGACTGGCCCCACCCAAACGCCTCCCCACCACACAGCCTGAGGGGTCCTGGGCGCCCCCCAATTGCAGGCTCCATCCTCCCGCTCTGTGTGCCCCCACCCTCTGCCTGCCCCTCCCTTCTAGGGCCATCTGTGTGTGCTCCTCGCCCCGCTCTGTCCCCACTTCTAAGCTACCCATGGCCCAGTGGGCCACTGCCCCTCGGCCTGCACCATGGCGATGCCGTCTCCAGATGGTCTCGCGGCATAGGAGAGACCAGTGCTGGCTTGCCCACGGTCTGTGCGTGCGTCTGAGCTGCGCAAGAGCAGCCCACCCCACCCGTGAAAGCTCTAGGAATTCAGGGTGACTTGGCCTGGGGCCAGATGCTGTCCATTTACTACAAGGAGCCGCCCAAGGCCAGCTAGGACGGCAACAGCCAGGAGGAGCCAGAGGCAAGACTCACCCCTGCCCGCCAGGGAACCCTGGGGCAGAGTCCTGCCCACAGGGGCTCTGACTCAGTGCCCAGGTCAGAGTGACCACCTAGGGCCCAGCACGCGTGGGCACATCAAGGTGTGGATGTGGGGGTCCCCGATCCAGGACGACGCATCGGCCGGCACAGGGAGGGAGGGCAGTAGCCATCCACCCAGGGTGACGTCCACAACAGAATGGGCAGCTGGAGGGCTTGGGTGGCGTGACTGAGGAGCTGGGGCGGGGAGTGGTGGGGCCAGGTGGAGCGGGCCTTGGGGCCATGGGGAGGCCCAGTGGGCCAGAGCAGAGGCTGAGCCTCCCAATCCCACAGCCAGCTTTTTTCATTCCCAGAGGAGGAGCTGGCCGTGGGGTCTGTGATTGACATTTCTCCAGCTGTGCCCCACAGGTGGTGGCCTTTCGCACACAGGAGGGTCCCCCTCCTCTCTGTAGTCCCAGGCCTGCGGTGGGGCCGCTGCGGGGGGGGGGGCCTGGGCCTCCCGCTCCTCCCACAGGCGTCTTGCCCCACCCCCACCCATTCAGGGACAGCAGAGCCACATGCCCACGAGGACCTGCGTCCCCCGCAGACTTCTGCGGTCCTGGCAGGACGGACGGAGCAGACAAGGCCTGCACTTTCTCGGGGAGGCAAATCCACACGCTGTATTCCTACCTCCAACGGCCAATTTTATTAGAAAGAACTGTATCAAAATAAACGAGTCTGTTTATGAACAACCCAGAAATGCAGCTTTAAGGGCCAAATGAGCATCCGCTGCTCCAAGGGCGGCAGCTTCTCCCTCCGACTGTCCACCTGCAGGGGTGGGGACGGCGTCCCCAGAGCCACACTCCACACAGGACGTCGCTCTGAATAATTTAAAGGGCAGGTCTGGCTTCCGACTGGGCGCACGTTACAGTTCTTCCCGGGAGGGCGGCTGTGCTGGGCTTCCTTCCGCGCCTTCTGTCAGAAAACAGGTCATTGAGCAAAAAGCCCCCACTAAGGGCGAGAGAACCAGGCTTCCCCTGCGACCAGAGTGGGGACCTGACATGGGTCACACAGCCCTGGGGACGGTGCCCGGCTCCCTCTGGATGCAGCAGCCCTTCCACGCCCAGCTCAAGACAAGGAGCCGGTGTCCCACGCCCCCCACAGCTGGGGGCACCCAGGCAGGCGAGACGTGGCCAGATGGCATTTCAGAGCCACCACCCTGCCATGGTGTGGAGGACTTGAGCCGGAGGGGACGGGAAGAGAGCCCGAGCGGGGTGAGGGTGGGGCCCATCAGGACACACTGGGACAAAGGGACAGGGCCCCGGTGGCCTCGCAGCGGACGGGCGCAGGGGGAGCAGCAGCTGGCCCCAGGCTCCCCCAGCTTTGGTGGTTTGTTTGCTATGAGGCCCCCGTATGTGGAGTCGCTTTTACTGTCCTCGGGACTTGGAGCTTCGGGAACACGAGCCGGGTCTTATTCATTCTGGAACACTCTTAGCCATTACGTCACTGAACACTGCTTCTGTCTCCCCCTCCACGTCACGCACACAACTGAGTTCCCCAAACCCCAGTACCTGTGAGCGAGACCTTGTTTGGAAACAGTCTTTGCAGGTGACCGAGTTAAGACAAGGTCACCGGGGTGGGCCTAACGCAGTCAGGTGTCCTCACGGAAAGGGGAGGTGTGGGCAGTGTGAGACACACACACGTGGGCCACCACAGACACGGAGGAGCTGGCGTCTACAGGCCACGGACAGGCCTCGGAAGGAGCCGGCCTGCTGCTGTCTTGCTCCCAGACCGCTGGCCTCCAGAACCACGGGCACGTTCCTGCTGAAGCCCCGAGTCCGGGTCCTTGGGTACCGGGGCGGGGGGGGGTCACCTGGCTGTGCACCCCCTCCCTGCACGTCACTGTACTCTGCCGTTAACCGCCTGCTGAATTTCACGTTTCCGTAACTTTCCCTTTCCTGTCCTCAACTTCTGTTTGTGTGTGAACTCCTTCCCCAGGAGGCCGGCACCTCTCGGCCGAGGGCGTTTTACACACCTGTCTTCCAGGAAGCGGGGCTATCACCACCCTGAGGCTGTGGTGCACGTTAATTTCTTTCTCTGAGGTTCTCTGACCAAGTGGCCAGCGCACACGCCAACCCCCGGCCCAGGGGAGCGCGGGCCGCGTGGGAGCCACTCACCGCCCCGGGCCGCCGGCACGCAGGCGTCGTCGGTTTCCTCGAAGCCTTCGGGACACACGCAGACGTAGCTCCCCGGGGTATTGTAGCAGTTTTCGTGCTCCCTCGCACACACTCCCTCAGCTAGCGAGCACTCGTCTATGTCTGAAACAGAAAAACTCCGTGTTTAGCAGGTTACTTGGTTTAGCAGACACATGTCGGAGTACGAAATCCATTCGTAATTCATTCAGATAACGAAAGCACAAAGATTGCAAACGTCACGCTAGAGAAAGGAAGGTCAGGAAAGGCTTCAAGAGGGTAGGACTCCACGTCTCAAAGGTCAGACCCTCAACGGGTAGAAAACCCAGAGCAGGGACGTCCCGCAAAGGTGAGGCCGGAAGCCCCACGCGTGCTCAGGCGTAGGTACACCTGCTGCCCTTCTTCCCTCGGGGTCCAGCGGGCCCGGGACTTCCCGGGTCACCGCCAAGGAGGCCCGACCTTGAGCCCCAGGTGTGGCGGGAAAGTAGAGGCTCGGGCACTTGAGGCTGGACCAGAGAACGAGGCAGCCACGGAGCCGCCATCACAGCAGCAGCAGCAGCGATGCCGGAGGCAGGACCCCAGACTCCCGCCCACCGCATCCACAGCTCATGAGTCCCCAGTAAAGCTCAGGAAGCCGCACCTGCCGAAGAGCCTGCTGTCTCCCATCCCCTGGCCGCGCCCCCTGGGCCATCCCCACTGTGGACCCTCCAGAGATGTCCACCTCAGTGCAGCGCAGAGACGACGTCACTGACCTGCGCACTGCCCGCTGTCCTTTGTGTAGCCAGGGATGCATTCTTTGCACCTTCCCGGGCCGTCTCCTGTGCAGCCCACGCACGTAGAATCACATTCTGGAAACGAGGAGGGAACGTCAGGTGCCCGTCCACACGCGCAAGACGGGATCTGAACCCACGGATGTCAGGGCGCCGACACCGATGAGGACTTGGGTTTTCCCCCAGGGAGGAGCCGGCAGAGTGTGCACAGCAGGAGGAGCCCTGCGTGAAGTGACCCTGCGCGTCCTTCTGGCGAAGTGGAAACCGGACACGGCGGACGCTCTTGAAACAAAACCCACCTCCGGCCTGGGGACACGGGTCGGTCTGCCTACGAGCAGTTCAGAGAGAAACGCCGGACGGAGACACCTGTGGGGCTTCTGGGGCCACATCTCGGTGTCAAAGATCCCATGGTCAGCGTAAAAAAAAAAACTAGAATTGCCCGGTGCTATCGCAGACACAAGGCAAAGGCAGCCTCGTCCCTGCTGTTGGGACTACGAGTTGGCACAACCTTTCTGGGGACAACATGGCCCTAAAATACACATTCCCTTGACTGGGGAATTTAGAAACTAATCCAAAGAAAGTAATGAGGAATGTGGGAAGTTTTAGCTACAAGGGTATTCAGAGTTTATAACGGCCAGTCTGATTTAAATGTCCAGCAACAGAGAATGTTTAGGTATGAAATAATGTCAAATAATGCTCTAAAATCATTAACATGACATAGAAAAATACGTACAGAGATGTCGACCACATGTTGCTGAGCGGAAAATGAGACAAGGCGCTGTGAAATCAGTTCAAGCAGTAAGAGTCCACAAGGACACATCAACAGTGATAGGGTTCGCTTGCTGTGGAGGTGATGGGGTTTTACTGTCTTCTTTTCAACTTATTTGAATTTTCTGATTTTTCTGCAGCAAATATCTATTACTTGTGGGGCCACATTCAGTGTTTTTAAAGCACGTAGAATATATAGAAATCATGCCAGCAAATCACTAATAAATGTTTAAAAAGGAAGAAGCAGGCCAGGTGCCGTGGCTCACACCTATAATCCCAGCACTTTGGGAGACCGAGGCAGGAGGATGGGTCGAGGCCAGGAGTTTGAGACCAGCTTGGGGAACATAGCGACACCCCGTCTCTACTAAGAGAAATTAGCTGGGTGTGGTGGCGCGTGCCTGTAGTCCCAGCTCCTCGGGAGGCTGAGGTGGGAGGATCGCTGGAGCCCAGGAGCTGGAGGCTGCAGTGAGGCACGATGGCACCACTGCGCTACAGCCTGGGTGAGACCCTGTCTCAGACACACACACAAAGGAAGAAAGGACTCTCGCGCAGGACTCCTGGGAGCGCAAGCCCGTCCCCAGCCCCCGGCCCTGAAAAGACAGACAGTCCCCAGGCCCAGACACACCTTCGCACGTGTACGAGCCATTGACGTTCTTGCAGTACTGCGCGTCACTGCAGGGCGGCGTCTCCGCCGCACACTCGTCCACATCTGGAACAGAGAAGTGTGGCCGTGAGCGACTCCAGGACGCTGGGCTGAGGTCGCAGCTTGAGAGGACGGGGTTCACAGCCCACAATCCCAGCCGGGGTGGCTGGAGACGGGCAGGGGAGGGGAGGAGGTGACAGCCCCGCGCCTCGGCCCGTGGACACCGGGTGCCACTGGGGGAAGGCCTGGAGAGCAAGGGCCGCTGGCTGCCATGTGAGCACCTCCAAGTCCCTCAACCTCCCTGCTGAAGGTGTGAAACCTGATTTGCCTAAGGCCAAGCAGCTGCTGCGGGCAGATGGAAACTGAGGCCAGTGGGCGGGGCAGCCTGGCATCGCCCCCGTGCCCGCAGTTCCTCTGGGGCACAGGGGTGCTATGGGGCCAAGTTTGTAGGCAGCAGGAAAAGATGCGCCGGGAGCAGGTGGTGCCTGCTCTGGGGGGAGGGCAGGGGCCGGGCGAACAGCAGCTCGAGTCCGGGGCCTGTACCCAGCACAGTGATGAGGCACCCGGGGGAGCCCCGCATCGGGGAGGCGACGCCAGGCGTGGGGCAGGATGGGCGGCAGGAGCTCGTGGGCAGCCACTCACTGCTCCCGGACGTGACTGGGCCACTGTTCCCTGTCCCCACTCACACCCCCAGGACCCACCGCTCCCTGGCCCCCCATCCTGCCTGCCAGAACCGCCCCGGTACTCCCACCGTGTGCCTCACGAAACCAGCACAGAGGGCACGACGGGCCTGAAACCCCAGGTTTCTCTGTGGGGCCGAGTCACGCAATCGTCACGGGGCAGCGAGGACGGATGCTGCCTGACACCGCCCAGCCCCGGGCTCAGGGTACGAGGGACACCACATGGTCCTTCCTGGAACTGCCCTGGCGGGACTGCGGGTGTGTGGGCCTGGGCCCCACCACGCGGGAGTCACCTGCCCACGGTGCAGAGTGACGGCTCTTCTTGATGAGAAGAGCCAGAGGCCGGGCGGGAGTGGACCTGGCAGAGCCCCCCGCGCCCCCTCACCCACGCAGGCGTCCTCCTTGAGCACCCAGCCCACTTCGCACTCGCCGCAGTCCCTGCTGGTTGGGCCGGAGCACGTCTTGCAGGACTCATCGCAGGCTGGAAGGCAAAGGCGGGCGTGGGTGTGAACCCGCTGTCACCAACGCAGGGCAAAGCTCGGTTCAGAAATGAGCGATACAAGTTCAGCAGGGTAACAAACAAAACACAGAAAAATTCCAGGAAAATAAGATCAGTTCAACAGAAAAATCTGTCTACAGGATTCTTGATACTCATGCGTTAAAGAGAAAAAAAACACACAGGGTTTTCAATGCCCATTAAGAATAAAATCCTCGGCAAACGGGGACTCCGAGGGAGAGTTTCGTAGCCTGGAGAAGAGCACGACCCGCACCTGGAGGGGTGGGCACGCTCCGGCCACCGACCTGACCCACGGGTGCGCAGTGTGGCCCCGACGTCCCAGAGCCAGGGAGAGCAGGGGTGCGGGGACCAGAAAGGCCACGTGCTGAGCAGCATCAACACGTTCCCCACACGGAACACGCAGGAGAGCGACAGGCCACCACTGACTCCATCCTGAGACGTCACACGCAGTCTCCCCCCCGTCACTGACAACCAGTGAGGAGGAGGGCCTTAGACAGAAGCCACCTCACAGCTTCCCGTGCAGATTTTAGGCCTGCAAGCGTGTGAGCTCCACACCTGCAGAGGGTGCCCCCCAGTCTCATAGGAGGTGGGCATAGCCTGTGCTCACCTGTGCAGTGTGGTCAGTCTCAACTCAGAAGGTTCTACCTCTGGGCACCCGGAAGGGAAGCTCCCAGAGTCACGGCCAGGACTGTGTGGCCACCTCACCCAACACCAGCCCATGTGATAATACCAGGGTAAGCGAGATGGCACCCCTAGAAACGGAGCTGGGGGGGGGGTGCCCAGGAGTCCTTCTAATTCTCACATTAGACCACCTCCCCATCCTGTTTCCTGCCGTGGCGCGGGGGCTCAGCAACGTTCTCTGCTTAGTCCGGGAGGCTGTCTGAGCAGCAGCGGGAACGTTCTGGCCTCCGCACCCCATACCTGACACGACCCAAGTACCTACAGCCAGCCAGGGACACCCCATGGGGCCCTCCAGGCCCATCCATCCTGTGGGGATAGCTACAGGGGAGAGCAAGCCTTTTGCCAGAACACTCCAGGGAACTGAACGAGCAGAGCGTGGCCTCCAACTAGGAGCCAGGTCTAAGAACTAGGACAACCAAGCACAGAGATAAAGACAGTAGAACCTGCCAGTCCAACACCGGTGAAACGTTAAGTCCCGGAGAAGAACTTAAAGGGAAAAGTGAGCAGCTTTTCCCTTCCGGGGGCTGTTTAGGGACACGAAGTGTCCTGAACAGCCTGTCACTTCCCTTCACACGTTTCACGAGGGCTACGTCTTCTGAGCCTCCTAAACTTCCCCGGACACCCGGGTTTGGAGGCTGACACCCGAGCAGGCCGCGCCCACCGCCCACCGGGGCCCAGGCGCCGCCGCCTCCGTACCTGAGCAGACGCTGTGGGTCTGGTTCCTGAGCGAGCTGAAGTAGCCGTCCACGCAGTCGGTGCAGAGCGCCCCCTGGTACCCCAAGTGGCACCGGCAGGACCCGTCCCCCTGTCTGCTGCCGTCCCCGCTGCAGTGGCCGTTCCCGCTGCAGGGCCTCTCGGACCCGCCCTGGCATGCTTCAGGGGACACAGACACGCTCTGAGAACACCCGGAGGCGCCGGCGCAGAGAATGCCACTGCACCCCTCAACGTGCACACAGGCAAGCCGCGCTAAAGCCCCAGCCTGCGAGATCCCGGTGGGGAAACACAGAGCCTGCAAGCTTGCCCAGCTTGGCGTTTGGAGGCACTGGTGTCCGGGTTGTGCGTGGCTGATGGTGGATCTCTGGCCTGGGGGCAAGCCACAGGTCGGAGGACTTGACAGCCAGGCGCCACGTAATGACACTCAGGTCAACCAGGGACCGAGGATACCACAGTGCTGCCATGAGATCATGACGGAGCTGAAAATGCTGAGCTCTCTTCCGTGCTTAGCTATGTCTACACACAGGCGCGCTCACCGTCGCGTTGCAATGCCTGCGGTGCCCGCAGCCATGTGCTGCACAGGCGCACAGCCTGGGAGCACAGGCTGTACCCCAGCCTCGGTGCCTCGGCTGCCCCGTCTTCTCCAGAAGGACTTGGGAGAAAAGCCAGTGGCCTGGATCAGGGAGACCAGACTCCAGAGGCCTCTGGTAATAACGATGGCCACGTGTGGGCAGATGGGAGACAGGTAAGTGGGAACACAGAGTGTGAGGACACGATGACATCCCCGTTATGGCGAAATCATCCAAGGAAGGGACCCCACCATCACGTGACGCGTGACTGCCCTGTGTGTGGCTTTGTGCAGCTTCACTTGGCACACAGGGATGAGGACCTGTGTCTCGGGGGTGTGGGACTGCACGGGAGACAGGCGCCCGGTTGCTGTGTCCTCGCCAGGGAAAGCAGGAGAGGCAGCAGGGGCAGCTACAGCAGCGGGAGGTCTGACCTTGAGACTTATGCCACCTGACCCAGCTCAACTGTCAGGACTGACGTTTGTAACACCCGAACAGTAAAGCGTGGCTCCAATTTCAGTGCATACTTCTTCAGCCATGAAGGCAGAGGCCAGGTGTGTGGCCTGAAGGATGCCCACTGCCCTTGGCCCTTGACTGAACGGTCTGTGTTGCTCTGTGGGCAGGGCTATGCTGGTGGCCATGGAAGCCACAGTGTGGCTACCCTCTTGCATGAAGAGAGAAGCACCCAGGTAGGCCAGTTAGGACCAACCCCCAGGTGAGTTTACGCACCTGTGAGCTACTGCACCTGTGAACCCCTGAATTAAAAGGACAGCTGGGATTAGATTCTCAAGAGTCCTACAGCCCAGAGAATTTCCCTACGTGAAGTTAGCGGTGATGCCACAGCGCTGGGGTCCGAGGTGCTCCACGCTGCCTCGGGGGGTGGGTGCCGTCCCGTCTTATGGAAGAGGCAGGGTCCCAGATCCCACAGAGAGCCAGTGCACCCAGGGGCCCTCTGTGCTCTTACCCACCTGGGGATCAGGAGAGGACTAATGGGAACAAAGTAGGAGACTTGGGATTGCCCCAGGAGGAAACGTACCACGACAGTCTGGCCCATAGGTTCCTGGGGAACAGCACACCTCCAGTGTTTTCACACAGAACCACTCAAATAAGTCAGGATGCTCGTTCTTCCTAAGGATTTTTTAAAAACATTCATTAAATCTTACGTGACAGATTCATTAGAACAAAAATGCATCTCGTCTGATCTCGGAAGCTAAGCAGGGTCGGGCCTGGTTAGTACTTGGAGGGGAGAACAAAATGCAGCTTCCTATGATACATGCTCCAGAGTATCACAGGATCCGGGAGCCAGAGTCTAGGTGCCCGGTGGCAGTGCAGGTGGGTAGGATGGGAGACAGGTAGGCGGGAACGCTGCACTGTCCCAGAACCGTTCTCAGTGTGAAATGACTTCAGACTGCAGGTTAGGAAGCCAAGCGGTGCCGGCAGCGGGGCCCTGGGCACTCACAGCCGCAGCCACCAGGCCTCCAGGTGCTCCTCCTGCTCCTCCAGCATCCGGTTGCACTCAAAGTCGCTGCTCTCGCACAGACGCTCCACGATCTCCATGAGTCGGATCTCGCTGAAACACAGCCGCAGTCAGCACCCGGCGGGGGGCGGGGCTCACAGGGCGTCCTGAGGCCCTACCCGGTGCCAGGTGCCAGGCGAGAGATATGGTGGCCCTGGCGTGGAGACAGACCCTGAACCAGCACATCCACCAGGTGCAGGGGCCAGAGCTCCGGGTGGAGAGGGGAAGGGAGCTTACCTTCCCCCCCACACACACCTGCAGGGAGGCCAGGAGTGGTTCACAGAGGTGACAGTGGCGTTCCAGTTTACATTTTTAAAAGGCTACTGCCTGTCAGGGAGAAAGGGTTGCAGGGACCAGTGTGGAAGCCGGAAGGCCACACGGGGGCCAGCCCCAGGCCAGAGGCAGAGGCGACTTGGACAGGTGACTGGTGTTTAAGGGACGGTTCTGTGCGCCTGTTATTAACACAGGTACCCAAGGCAGGACATTGGGCTTCTCAGGACAGGCCCACCTGAGAGACCTGCGGGTGCTCTAGGGCACCCACCTGAATTCATACTTGGACAGCGTCTTTTCCTCCCAAGCTGTGTTCCCACCGCCGAAGTTCTTCTTGGCTGTGTCCACCATTCCCTGCCAGGAGAAGGTGCGCACCGGGCTCTATGCTGCCCGCCCTCAACCCCAGGCCCGCAGTGTGTGTTGGGGGACCTGGGCCCGCAGACCCCCAGCCCCCCGCCCGGCCCCAGCCACCCGCCCCGCAGTCCCCCCAGCCCACAGCTGCCCGGCCCCTGGCTCCCTTTCCCTTCAGCGGCCCCCGCCCGACCCAGGCCCCGGCCCCGGCGCGGCCCGCCCACCTGCTTGAACTTGTCCACCAGCTCCCGGCACTGCTTGCAGAGCGTCGGCTTCGTGGCGGCCAGGGGCACGGGCGGCAGCAGCAGCAGCAACAGCAGCAGCAGCAGGAACCCCAGCGCGGCCCGGGGCGGCGGGCGCATGGCGGCCAGCGCTGCGGGAAGACGCGGCTGGCTCTCCGGGTCCGCGGCCGCGCGGCTCCGGCCTCCCGGCCGCCCACCCGCTCCGAGCCGCGCCGGCCGTTCCCCGGCTACTTGAGGGCGCCGGCGAGGCCCCGCCCAGCCTCCCAGCCCCGCGCCGCTATTGGTCGGAGGGACACGCCCCGACCTTATGTGGCCCAATCCAGGATGGCCACGAGCAGCGACCAATGGGAAGGCCCCGGGTCAGCGTCCTGCCAGGAGGCTGGGGCGGGAGGCGTGGCGATCCCGGCCCCCTACTCAAATGAACGGCCCGTGGCGGCCATCTTTACTCCGGGCAGCTCCACCGCAACAGTGGCTGGGGCTCTGGCGGCCATGTTAGGTTCGGGCAAGAGCTTCGTTTATGTTCTCTGTTTCCGCCGCCTAGCTTCCGGCCGAGAGCCACCCAGGTGGCCGCGCTCCGAAGGACTACGCCGGGGGCGGGAGAGGTCAGCGCGCGCTGCCACGGGTGGGGCCCTCAGGGTGGGAGGGCGAGGGCACGACCGGGGCTCTCCCGGCGGGCGGCGGGGACCCCCGAGCCAGCGCTACCCACGCGTTCCTCAGGCCCTACCGCGCGTATCCCCGCGTGACAGCCGCCGGGCTCCTCACCCTCGGGGGCTGGGAGCACGGGGCGGGGTGGTGGTGCCTGGGGGTCCTCACCCTGGGGGGGATGGGTGGAGCCGGGGTCCTCACCTGGGGGGACGAGGCAGGCTGGTGGTGCCTGGGGGTCCTCACCCTGGGGGGGATGGGTGGGGCCGGGGTCCTCACCCTGGGGGGAATGGGTGGGGCCGGGGTCCTCACCTGGGGGGGATGGTTGGGGCAGGGTTCCTCACCTGGGGGGACGGGGCAGGATGGTGGTGCTTGGGGGTCCTCACCCTGGGGGGGGTCGGGGTCCTCACCCTGGGGGGGATGGGTGGGGTCGGGGTCCTCACCTGACGGGAGGGGCCCCCAGTGTGTCGTTCAGGACTGGGGGGGCCCAGGGATCTGCACTTCCTCGTGTGCCGGAAGTGACACTGATGTTTAAGAACCCCGCGTTTAAGTTAGGAGAAATAAAATGTGCGTTTCTGGACTTCAGAGAAAACTGCCTGTGAGGTAGGAAAGAACCGCCAGAAGGAAGAAGTACAAATAATAGAGTTTTATCTGGTGTTTGGTTGGCAGCAGGTCTGATTTGCACCAGGCCGTTTGTGTTTCCAGCTGAGATTAATAATAGTATCTGATTTGACCAGTTTCAGTAGAGGGCTTAGCATCCAAGCTGACGGCTACAAGAGGGCCTTGTGGGTCATTTCCTGATCTGAGATGCCCTAGTTCAGTTTCCTTTTTCTTTTCTTCTCTCTCTCTCTCTTTTTTTTTTTTGTGTACTCTTGAAGGTGGTAGAGAGTGGACCGCTCCAAGAAGGAACAGTCTGTCAACCACATCTTTAAAGAGTCGTGCCTAGTGCCTGTTTTAACTTGCGGATGCTCCCAGGGTGCCTGTTGCTTCAGATGAAGCACAGCTGCTGAGCAGCTGCAAGCACCATCCGCTCCCCCTGGCCCGGTGGTGGGCTGCCTGTGGGTTTCGTGCTTGCTCGTGCCACGTGTGTCTTCTTCTCGTGCCTTTCGGAATGAGCTGCCCTTATCTGGGGCCTGGCAGGAGGGCCGGGGTGGGTTCTGCACGTAGCATTTTCATCCCACAGTCTGGATTCTCCTTGCGGGAAGCGCCTCTGGGTGCAGGTGTAGAGAGGGCTGGCTGGGCAGCCCGTGCCAGGGCCCTGCCAAGGGGCGCTCCCTGTGCAGCTGCCCCCTAAGTTCTTTCTTCCCACGGCACTGAGAAGAACAGAGAGTAGCACGTGAGTGTTCTGTAGTCTTCTCTGCTTTACGGGAAATTAAAGCATGAACACATTTTTAATAAAAATGTAACTGGTGTGACCATGATCCCTGCTTAAGGGTTTTCCCCGGTTTCCTTGTTCAGCTAGTTCATCGAGCACCTGCCACGTAGCAGGCTCTGCAGAGGCAGTGGCGTGTCCCCCAAGGGAGCAGGTCAGACGCATCATTTGTTCCGCACATCGGGCTCCTCCCACCAGAGCGGGCTCTGTCCTTGGTGCTGAGCTCACACTGGTGGGATGGAAACCAACATGGAACCCACCCCCCAACCCAGTGGACGGTGGATCCTAACCTGGTCTTTAGGTCTTTTCCTTCGTCACCAGATTTTTATAGGGAAAACGGTATGTTACTTCTAACCAGAACTACGTCCTGTTTTTGTCATCTAAAATCATTAAAGCCCTTTCTTCCCTTTCTCCCCCACACTCCCCTCATCACTGCCGTATCAAATAGGATTCCTGTCCCTTCTAATCTGCACATTTTCCTTCACTTTTTTGTTTGTTGGTTGGTTTTTTTCTTAGTTTTTTAAAAATTTTTTTTTGAGACAGGGTCTCACTCTGTTGCCTGGGCTAGAGCACAGTGGCAAACTCCTGGGCTCAAACAATCCTCCTGCCTCAGCCTCTTGGGTAGCTGGGACTGCAGGCTCACACCACCACACCCAGCTAATTTTTCTATTTTTTGTAGTGATGGGGTCTCACTCTTGCTCAGGCTGGTCTCAGACTCCTGAGCGCAAGTGGTCCTCTCGCCTTGGCCTTCCAGAGTGCTAGGATTACAGGTGTGAGCCACTGTGCCTGGCCTGTTTGTTTGTTTTTTGAGACAGGGTCTCACTCTGTCATCCAAGCTGGAGTGCAGTAGTGGGATAGTAGCTCACTGCAGCCCCTAACTCCTGGGCTCAAGTGATCCTCCTGCCACAGCCTCTGAAAGTAGCTGGTGATTTTCCTTTACCTGTTGTTACAATTCTTTACTTGGTATCTTTGGGAAGTACAGGCTTCTTAACTATATCTATGGAAGGGTAGTTTTTACAAATAGTAAGCACCATGGTTCTCTCTCCCTTTGCTTCTGGCCCTTCTGGTTTTGATTGAATAAAATCAAACCTGTTTTAGAAGAATCAAGAAAACAAGAAGAACCTGCCATCTGCTCCCTAGGTCTTCAACATGTAGCAGCTGGGTACTTTCATGATTTTTCAGGAAGCTCGGTGCCATTGGTCCCTTGAGGTTGTCCTGGTAATATTTGGGTGACTAATTGCAGGTGACCCTTAGGATACAAGTTCAGGTCCATGGCCAGCATGGTGCCACCTTGGGGCTGTCCCTCCCACCCAGCTTATCAGCTGCCACCTCACGGCGTCCCATTGTGTCTCGTGAGCCAGTTCTGTGGGGGCTGCGCCTGGGTTTTGCTGACTGTCCCGCCAGATTTGAGCTTCTTGAGGGCGGGGCCTGTTTCACCTGCTCTACCACCCAGGCCAGCGCGACCTGGCTAGACCCAGGGTTCCGCAACTGAAGTCTTTCTTCCCAGACAAGTATTCACAGAGCTTAAAATGCAAGATAGCTGGTTAAAATATGAAGGCTTCTCAAGCGTGATTTTTGTTTTAACTTTCCATTTTGACATGTTTTCAGATTTACAGGCGTTATGGCAATAGTTCAAAGAATTACTGCTTACCCTTTACCCAGATCTCCCACGCATGAATTTTGAAACTTATGAATCTGTGTTTCATTCTTTCAAAACGCTTAGAGTGGAAGTGCCCACAGTTGGTGTTTTGTACCCTTGCTTCCGTGAAAGTGCGTGAGGCTGAAAGCCCTGGATGGCTGGGAAGAGGTCGTCGAGCAAGCGGCCCCTGCTGCTGGGGCTGCTCCTGGCCGTGGCCACTGTCCACCTGGTCACCTGTCCCTACACCAAAGTAGAGGAGAGCTTCAACCTGCAGGCCACACACGACCTGCTCTACCACCAGCTGGACGTGGACAAGGTGAGGGGCCGCTGCTGCCTTTGGCCGGAAATCCCACGTCCAGCTCCTGAGGCCTCTCTGTCCTGACCTGCCTTCCCTTTGCAGTATGACCATCTCGAGTTCCCTGGAGTCGTCCCCAGGACCTTCCTGGGGCCACTGTTGATGGCAGCGTTCTCCAGCCCTGCGGTTTACGTGCTTTCCCTGTTGGAAATATCCAAGTTTTACTCTCAGCTGATAGGTAAGGGGGTCTCCAAAAAATGCAGTTGAAGTGGAGGATTGTGGTGTCGGACGATCTCAGTCGGTCACGGGCTCCTGCCATTTGGGAAGGTCCGTCTGTGACAGTCTCGCCTGTGACCGCTTTATCGTGGGGGGCCGTGTCAGTGAGCCCCCCCTGTGCGTCCACGTTCTCACCTGAGAGACGAGGGTGATGGTACCCTCCTCCCCAGGGCTGGGGTAGGAGGAATGAAACGTGCCTGGAGGGGCCCCTTGTGGCCCTTACACGCTTGGGCGACCGAGAAGCCCCCTCAGCTGTCCACCGGGAGAGCCCCGTTAGCTTAAACAGCTTTGTCACCGCAGAAGAGCTCGTTTGTCCCGGGGAGCACTCAGGCAGAAACCCCTCGTTCCCAGAGGTGCCGCTGCCAGGCTGTGTGCACATCCCTCCGGGTCTCTCTCTCTGTCAAGATGAACATTAAAAAAAAAAAACAAAAAAAACACAACAGTTAACATTAAACAAAATAAAAAAATATAAACTTAATGAAAATTTAAAGGTAAAATACAGCATGGCAAATAGTAATAAATGCAATGCGGGGAAAAATAAAAGAGGCCAGGGCATACACTGTGGTGAAGGATTATAAGCTAAAGCTGGTGATTATGCAAGTCTTTGATGAGGGCGATACTTAAGCGAAGACCCTGTGGAGGAAGGGAATTGAGGCAAAAAGATACAGGGGAGGAAGAGCAGGGGGTCAAGTCTAGTGAACAGCAAGAGCAAAGGCTCTCAGGTGGGCTGAGCCAGGACAGTTTGAGAAACTAAACAGTTTGAGGTCAGTGTGGCTGAAGTGAATGAAAGTAAGAGAGACTCAGAGGGGGCTTGGGGGTGACAGCTACTGAAAGGTGTGCAGGTACTGCTCAAGCAGGTAAAACGGATAGATGGATTTGGTGGAATGAAACCCAAGGTGATGGTTTGGGGATCCTCATTTACAGCCACCCAGTCAGGAGCACAGGTAAAACAACTTACCTGGAGCTTGCAATTGGCATCTGAAGAAGGAGGAGCTGAAGTTTTCTGGAACTGAGCCCTCAAACCATGGGATCTCACACCATCTCCAGTTAGCGTCAGAATTGAAGTGAGTTAGAGGACACCATCTGGCATCCTCTGCAGAACTGCTGGCTTGCTTCGTGTGGGGAACACAAGTCTTCTGTGTTGATTGGTGTGGTATGAGAGCATTGGAAAAATAAAGTTTGTTCTTTCCTCACGGTATGTTTTTGCAATGTAACTAGCTATAATCTCAAATATATAATCCAAATATTATGTGATTCTGATATATAACCTCTTCATAGCCACAGTTATATTTACACTCTTGAAATCAGCACACAAATATCTTCACAGCACATAAACATGCAACGTAACCCACGTTAAGTTCATAATCTTCTTCCAA